>JAUZSX010330866.1:0-11052 GCA_034780655.1 Idiosepius hallami | reverse complement strand
ATTAACTAATATACATGCTCTATCACTGATATTGAGCACTCTAACTATAATTTTAAGCAACATTATTTCTTAAAATATATATATATAAGAATATGTGTGTACATATAGATTTGAATAAAAATAATATTTCTGTTGGTTGATGAGCTATTTACAACATATCAAGCTCATTAAAGTATTTCATTCTGAAAAATGTCTAGTTAGATTAATATATACAAATTGTCTAAAAAGTTACTGTGCACTATGGTTATATAGAAACTTAAATAAAGTAATAAACAGTAAATAAAATAATTTTATTCTAAAAGATTTAGATGGTACCTTTTTTAGAGATAAATAAGTCTTATTCATTTACACTATCACAGCTTGTAAAGAAAATGCTGGAAATGGCCTCCATTGGTATTTAATACATTATTTTCCCCTGCACACCAATTTACAACCCTATATAAACTACTTCACTATTCCTTCTTGAAATATTAATATTCATTTTATATCAATTTCTAAAATTAATCAAAGTAGTTAATTATGTTTTATATTAAGCAATCCACTCTCTGTGTGCTTTCTTCTTCTTTGTTGATGTTAGGCTGGCATGATCATTAATTTTTGAAGCCCATAATTACTAGGGATAAGGTTACAAGACTTAGCATCCCTATCCGAAGTTGCGCTTAATCAGCCACATAGCCACATAGAAGCCTCGATGCAGAATACGCCTTGTGGCCCCTTTACCTTATAAAGGCAAGTTGCTCCCCCAACATACTGAAGCCTTCGACTATATATATATATATATATATATATATACACACATACATACATACAAAAAAAGATGAATTGGTAGCAGTATATTTCAAGTGTGATAATGATTTTCTAATTAATCCTAACAATGAATTATTTTGGTAAATTTTTGGCATTACAATACATATGTATAGCCAAAGAGCCTTGCGGCCCGTAGGGAGCTTGCAGCCCTCTCACAATTGCGAGGTCTGCAGGGGTCCTTAGCACGACCCTGTAGTTAATGACCTGAAGACAGCCAGATGTGAAGGTGGTCAAAATGTAATGAAAAAAGAACAAAAACCATAAGATGAGGACAAAAGTCTGCAATAAAATTACTTCTAACAATCATTTTATATTTGGATTCCAGGCCAAATAAACTGACTTTATTTTTTTCTTAAATTCACTTCTACCAGCAAATAACTTTTTCTGTTTCATTTTTTATTTCCATTTCACGTAAAACAAGTTAATATAAATTTAAATCATCTTTTAAAAAAGTCAGTCTACAAAAAGAGGAAGTTATATGTCCAGATGTACTCAAGCTCACAATAAAGTAGTTAAAATGCCTTCAAATCAGACAAAGCACACAGGAAAATTTCTTCCTGAAAATATTTATTTAATTTTTATCAATATCATGGATGCAACAACTAAAATTAAGATGCATTCATCATGCCTGATTATGAAGCTTTATTATAAATAACAGAGTATAAAAGAAAAGGAAAAAAATTGTTGTAGTCTATTACTGTAATTGTATTGGCAAACTGACCTTAGCCCGCTCAACCACTGAACACTAACAATTCAGCTTAGAATATTTTGTAGATCAAATCTCAAGTAAAACTATAGGAAACTTAACTTAATATCATCATTAGAACCTTTATTTAATGATTGATTTCTGAGAAATTGTGTGAAACCTTTTCCTAATATTTTATTTTTGAATTTTCAAAGAATTAACTTTAAAGTTTTATCTTTTTTTAATAGTTAAACAAACTGTTCTGGGGTAGATTACACCCCTATACCATTGACATAATAGACTTGTATTGGCTCTATGTAAGCCAGACTTTTTATGCATTTGAGCAGGGATTTGTTACATAGCTTAATCACTCGCACATATTATCTGACTCTTTATATTCATATTGTGACCCCTTAATAGGCGGCTACAACATTTAAGGCATAAAATGTCTAGCTTAAATAGATCCAAGTCGAGTCCATTGTGTCAATGGTATAGGGGTGTAAACTACCCCAGAACAGTTTACTTAACAATTAAAGAAATATAAAACTTTAAAATTAAATCTTTGAAAATTCAAGAATGATGAAATATTAGAAAAATGTTTTATAAATGAGTTTCATACGATTTCTCAGAAAATAATCTTCAAATCAGTGACAATTTAAAACCAACAAAAAAAAGGGGGGGAGACAGAATTACCTGATGGATAGAATAAAACTTTACAAATGAGCAGTGCCATGCTT
Source organism: Idiosepius hallami (assembly GCA_034780655.1). Lineage (NCBI taxonomy): Eukaryota > Metazoa > Mollusca > Cephalopoda > Idiosepiidae > Idiosepius > Idiosepius hallami. The sequence goes on along the minus strand of JAUZSX010330866.1, from coordinate 8,823 downwards.
AGCCACTTAGCATCCCCGATGCCAAATGTACCTTGTGGCCCCTAACCCTAAAAAGGCAAGTTGCACTCCTTCAACATACTGGAGCCTTTGACTATATATACATACATAGAGAGAGATATGGATTGATGGATGTATATTTCAAGTATGATAATGATTTTCTAATTAAGCCTAACAATTATTTTGGTAAGCTTTGTGCCCTTAAGGTGCTTATGGCCCCATGCAATTGCGGGATCTGCGGGGGCCCTAAGCACGGCCCTGCAAATGAGGTAGAGAAAATAAATTCTTTAAAATCCTTAAAGGATTTTATTTGGTCAAAAAAAAAAAAGATTTTATTTAATTCCTTTTTTTTTCCTTTCTTTCTGCATTGGATTAAGTAGATTAATCCCTCACACAGTTTGTCCATTGTTTAATCCACACTGGAATTTGAAAAGATTACAAGGTGTTATGGGTTCTTTGGTTAATTCTAAAAAAAATTATCTAGATTGGCCCAAACAAAAAAACAAACAATCCTCCCTTTTTAATGGATTTTAAAGAAATTATTTTATTCTATTTATCAGGTTGTAAAAAAAGTTCTGTCCATATTTTATTTCTTTTTTTAATTGTTGCTAATTTAATGATTGTTCTCTGAGAAATTGTGTGAAACTCATTTATAAAAACCTTTTCCTAATATTTCATGACTCATAATTTTTTATAAAGAATTCGTTGTCTTTAAAAAAACAGTTATTTAAAAGAAATGGGGAAATCTGTTTTCTCCAAACTAAAAATCTAAATAGATGTAAATCTTCCTTATAAAAAAACACTACCACATCTAAATTTGGACTTCTAGTAACCCTAAGCATTTTGTTGGCTTTTGAAATGAGTGTTGCCCTTCATATAGATGAGATACTCTCTCGAGTTAACAAGCCCAATCTGCTCGAGGCTGGTAAGGGTAGATGCAATGGTTTTGACTGGGATTTGAACTCGCGTAATATGATTCCAAAGTCCGTGCTTTTTACAATGTTCTACTTTGTCGCCTTTCAAAAAATAAGTTGCATAATTTACTCATTATGGAATCAATCAAGAAAGAAATAATTTGTAACCAAAAAAAAAGGAAAAAAAAATGTCATTTTTCTTTTTGAATTGATTGATTGATTTCCTTCCATGTTGGTCTGTCAGCTTTGTTCTGCTTCACCTGTCCTTTTTTTCCGATTCACCTGTCTCTTGTTAGTTGACAAGTAATTAGTCACAGGTGTGTGCCAACTGGAATTGCAGGTAATTAAGAAGCAAGGTAAAAAAAAAACAACTTTGGTCCGGCTTAGTTTGTTCGTAATACCAACCTCAGACCTTTTTGCCAGATTAAGACAGAGCTTAGAACTGAACGATTTGCAAAAAGCATTTATTCACTTATGTGTAAATGATTAGTAAATGTCAAAAAGAAACATTTATGACAATCATAATAAAGACTGCTGATCTAATCTGGAAATTATTGGAACATGAAAATAAAATTATAGAATAAAATGATAAATAACTAAATTTTCACAAATGTGTGACATCTATTACTTGGGGGAAAATAGTTTGACTCTTTAAGTATGGATTACAGATCAGTGATACAAATTTTAGATTTTGATTATTTGTTTTTTTTTTGTGGCATATCAACCTTTTAGGTAATTTATGATAAACTTTCTTTTTGTCCACGCATAGTTTATTGAATGACACAATCTGCACAAAAAAACCCATAGATAAGGAAAATGTAAGAATCCTACAATTCCCAAAGGCATTAGTCTAAATATGAATGTAAATAGTATGATTAAGATACACACTTGTTCATTAGGATTTGTGTTGTGAGACCTGACCTCACCTCCCAGTGGACCAGTCCACTGAGTATATACACAGCTCCATAGACCGATAAAGGGACGGAGAAATACAGAATAGATGCTAACGAGGAGCGAGCTCTGACTGCAACGGCTTTTCCCTTATCTTTCTACCAATGTGACCCCTGGTTACAGGATTGCCCTGTGTCGGCTCTAAACTGAGCCTCACAACAATTTGAAAGTCTGACTGCTTATTGACTGTCCCAAGTGGACTTCACCAGAGATGTTTGTAACCTACAACCTCATGGTCAAGTCTGTTAATAAACTTGTGCTTTTTAACAGATGTGCTACATTCTATTTTTCTGTTTAATCTTACAGAAAGCTGACTTGAACACCAGTTTTCTAGTGAAGACAACTCATAAGAAGGCTTTACTTTTTATATAATTCTATTCTATATTAATTATCCTTATGACATGAGTCACAGCTGCCCAAGTGGAAACGAATGGGCAATTAGATAAACACAATGTTTCCATTTACTTTCTGTTTGATTAAACTGCCTAACAGTCACCAAGATGTTAGCCTAGGCATGACCAACAATGACTGCGTCCACTCAGTGGTTTAATGTTAGAATAGCTGTGGGGCGGTCGACGTAGCCCAGTGGATAGGCAATCGGATTGTGGGATTGAATCCAAGTTGTTCCATCTATGTCAACTAATACTCTTGGGAAGGGTATGAATCACCATCTTCCTTCCAGTTATGGATTAAATTGTGCAACTTGTGTTATTAAACATTATTTTTATACACACATAGTTTTTTGTCATAAGTAATTGTTCTTGGCATTAAATGACCTAAAAAGGTTGATATGCTATTAAATGCAAAACAAATAGAATGACTGTAAGAATTAATGATCAGAGAGCAAGATTACTGATGATGTAAGATCTATGTTTTGTTTTCACTTTTATGGTCAATTGTATTAGGTTTCAGACTATGTACTATCTAACTTTAATCATTCAAACCACAAGGTTTTAGAGGATATTTGTCATTTCACCATTATTTTATTTTTTCCCCTATTTCAGATATTTTGTAGATTGCATCGAATATCAATAAAATAACCCACTGACTTTTTGGTTTGGACAGCCAGTAAGACAATAATTTGTAGGGACTTGAAGTCTAAATATGCCAACAGGTTTAAAAAAAAAAAACTAAATGTAAAAGATCAATCAATTGTTGTAAAAAAATGAAAAGAATAGTTTTTAATAGAATTAGAATATTAGGAAGAAGCCTTCTTTGGTCATGGGTTAAAAGACCAGCTGAACATTAATGAGAGCCTTCTTTCCATATCAGGCAAAAACAACTACCATATTTTCTGGACTATAAAGCGCACCTGCATATAAGCCTAACCCACTCTATTTAAAAAAAAAAAAAAAAAATTAAACAAAGACATATAAGCCGCATCCACTTCATTAAAAAAAGTTTTGATTCTAGTTCCGGTTAGAGTGCCCCGAGTAGTGGAAAAAAAATCCACAGAATAGCCGCCCCTTTTTATTCAAAACCTATGAAAAAAGTTATAGTCCATAAATACGGTAAGAATATAATTTTCAAAGCAAAGTTTCCAATAAAATTTTGAGAGGAACTTCTTTCAATTTGATTTCTCAATATTCTTCAATCAATTTGATGATGTTATATCACTCCATATGAAAAGAGCAACCCTGAAAATAAAGGGGTGGAGACTTTCTTTGTTATTTTTTTTTTTTAATTCTTTTTTTGCTTTATTTACCCATTTTTGTTATAATTTAAGTCTGAAATATCAAATTCATAGACATTACAGATTTTTAGTTTTGCATAAATGCCACAATTCTTTTAGTTTTAGTAAAATACCACTGAGCTTTTTATTTGAAAGCAAAAAATATGCATTGATTTTGCTTTCTTTGTTAACTCTTTCAGGCTTATTCTGTATTTTAGATTCACCAACAAATGTTAGAATTATATTCTAATTGAATATTTCATTAATATCTCTTCGTAATTCTTCCAAAATTCCCCCGGTTGTGATTCACATTCAGCTGAACAGAAATTCTTTTATTTTGATTTGAAATTCAGTTCTCTTTTCCTTAAGAAAAATGAGTATCAAGAAAGTATTTCCATAATTTAAGAACTTAGTGATAAAGGGAAAATGGCATTCATAAAGATATCTTTTTTTTTTTTTCATTTAATTGGTCAGAGTTATCAGATTAGAAAATAGCTGAATTCCAAAGCTAAATGGGATAATAGACTGAAGGATATCATTTATTGGATGATGGAAATACCAGGAAACAAACGAAGAGAGGTTGGCAAAAGCAGATTTAAAAAATAAGCTTTTTGTTTTAATCTGCAGTCAATTTATCTGCTCTTTTAGAAAATCCTTTTATGACAAAATCATTTTAGCAATCAGCTTTTAAATCAGAGCTTTTAAGGAAAAATTAACCAGATTCTCTCATCTCCTCTTTTGTATATAATTTCTTTTAATCTATTGAATGAATTAACACAAACCTCACCATCACCAAATGCTATCAACTTTTAGTCCAATATTTATAAACTTAAAATTTAAATAAACTCTATTATTTATAACAACAAGTACACTCTACTTATGAAGAAGCCAGGTCTTACTAGTCTACATTATCTGTTTTTTAAATAATGTTTTTCCTTCACCTAGATGAGTTATTCTCTCTGAGTTGACATATCTCTACTAGTTTTGTTTCCATTAGTGTTCTTCAGTTTTATCTTCTCCATAGATTTTGATGGTCTGAGTTTATGTGATGAGTCTTGGTTTTTATCTTTATTCATCATGTAAATATATAGACAACATCCATTGTGAAAAGAAAACTGAAGATGAGAGTAAAAGTCTGAATAACTTGTATAAATATAACAATCTCGACTCCGCTAGTAAATTTAGAGAATCAGAAACAATGCCATTATTGCTAGATTAACCAAAACACACACATTCTTTTTCTGTTACTTCTTTATGCTAGAAGTGAGTTTAGATAGAAATTGTCAATTCAATTGCTTCTTCTAATCATAATTATGCCTTTTTTGTATAAATAATTCAATGTAAACAAGTTTTCATTTTGTTTTGTTTTGGTTATTTTTTTATACTAAAAAAAGGGGGAAGTTGTTTTTCCTTTAAAACACTTTACACTAATGTTTTTTACTTGAGGAATTTTGTTGAATGAAAATATTAAATGCAAATTTGTTCTGTTATATACAGACATATATTTTGTAATATATTAATGCAATTTGTCAACTGCAGATAAATGTCATTTCAATGTATTTTGCAAAAAAAAACTGATTTTAATATTCATTGAATTAGATCTGGAAATAGCCACCATTTCCAAATGAGCTTCTTTTTATTGATTCGATTTGTGTCCTCCCTCATGCAGGGCAGGAGGGGAGCAGCTCTATTCTTGGGTGATCAGATCTCCATGGATTCATGGAGGGGGTGGTTCATATGAAAATGCCAGCAGAATCCACCTGTGTGCAATACATTTTTTTTTCTTAATTTGTCTCTCAATATTCAAATGATTACTGTCAAACACAGAATACTGTCCCACTCCCTTAGTGACTCAAATTTCATTTATGGATGTTGCAGACACAAATTATCATACAAGAATAAATATTTGGGTAGCAAACCTTTATTTCAATATGTTTACTCTTAAAAAAAAGATCAAGCAAAAATTCTTTTTTTTTTTTGGCAATTCAAAAAAATATTCATCATATAAACCTTGATTTGAAAAACCTCACCCAGAAAAAGTGTAAAATGGACTGCTTATTAGACTGCTTGGTGTCTTGGCCAGATTTCTGGCTGGAACTTTCTAATATGCTAACACAGAGTTAAAGCGAAGAAAGTGAAAACCTACTTTGGTAGACCATAAGAGAACAGAAAATAATTTTGTTTTAAGTCAGTGAAAATGTAATGATAGAAAAGTTCTGATGATTATGAGAGTGGTTCACTGACTGCTCATCACCCAATGATCCATCATGATCTATCCATCATCCCCCCTTAAAAGAATTACATTTATTTATGTATTTATTACGTTAAATTTTAAGCCCCTTTGACAATTTGAGGTTTATTTTTATGAGAGATTATTAAAATCTATAAAGTGAATATCATCCACTTTTTCAAACTTTTTAAAAAATAATTATTTCAATTTATATATTTAAAAATCTAAACAAACTTCTTTAAATAGTTTCATTTTATTTTAACATAATGTTAGCAAACATTACAGAACTTAAATTTTAAAAAGTCCAAGTGATGAGAAAAACCATTTTAATGAAAAGTCTAGTGATGAATAGACCATACACCAATGAGTGGTTTAAAGCGGAAAATGTTAAGAGATTTTCATATCATATTAGGAATCATTTAATTGAATCCTTTATTTTTACCAATAAACAGTCACACCTCAGATGATTATTATCATAAAAAATAAAATAAAACAGATAAACTATTATTATTTAGACTTTATTATTATCATCATATTTCTTTATTTGATTACCTAAGATAAAATTTTAGGTTTGGTATTATTTGAACTTTGTTTGCTATGTAAATATATAGACAACATTCACATTCCAGCTGATATCTCCTATTGCCTTCTTCTTCAGCTAAAATATGAAGTAACCCTAATAATTCAAACTGTCAAGCTTGATCAAATAAAAAGAGATGAAATCTACAACATTAACAAACAATGATAAATAGTTTATAGTTTTAATATCTTTGATAGTATTTTAACAATTGAATAGATTTCAGATTTAGCTCAGCAAATTGTCAAGTAATTCTTAAAGAAAATATTCTTTTTTTGCTGGATTCCTTGATTTCTTAAGAAAAAAAAGTTCTACCATTGTTTTAATTTCTTTAAATACTTAAGCCAAATCCAAAAATTTTCTCAAGAAATTGGGTGTGGGTGTGTGGGAGGTGTTTCTTTTTCAAAATCAGATTTTTGTTGCATTTTTTTTTTACATATATTTTTGATCATTTTATTTTAGTCCGTTCTCTATTGTTTCTTTGTTGTGTAAAATCTTGTAAAATATTCAGTTACAAAATAACGCACATTTGAAGATGATGATGATGATAATGATGTTAGTGCAGGTTTTTTTTCCATATTTCCTTCTCCAACTTCTCCTTCCTGATTTTTATCTCTGCTATTTTCAGACTCTGTGCACATTCAGTTACAAAAGAAAATAACAATTCTATTTCCATTTTTGCTTTTTTTAAGGTCCATACGGGACACAATTGTTTTTGAAATTTGTTTTGCTGTGATTATTTTCTTGCAAAAAAATCTTTTTCTTTTTTGAAATTTTTCATGTGAGACTATTTCTATCTGAGATAAAATAAATATTAGGTGTATGACAAGTTGTATTTTAAAATGGTTAAAAAAAGTAAAATGATTTATTTTTAATCAAAATAGGATTCATTAAGTTGTATAGAAAAAAAAATATTTATACAGACAGAGAGAGAAAGAATATTTTTTCAAATAAGGCAAAGATAAATCAACTTTATAAAATGACTAGCAATATTGCCTGGCCTTGCCCGGATGGGGCGCATTTAATCACTTAGCAGCTATTTTTCCAACTGAAAACCAAATCAAATTTCAACCAAAAATTAGCAAATTAGCTTATTGGTCTATTATCATAAAACTTTTGAAGAATTCTTTCAATTTTAAAAATATGCAAAATTTTTTAAAAATTGAACTATTGCTTTAAGCTGATTTTTTTTATTCATCAATTTTTTGATACATATGAGGGTTATTCAGAATTAATACCCATCTAAGAACATTTCCAGACACATAAAGTACAACCATGTGAATTTTTAAGAAAATTAGTCCACCCATATTGGAGTTCATAGGAAATGAACTCACACACAAAGCCCAATTTATATATAACATTATTATCACATTATCTAATATAAGAATTATATAATGTGATTTGTTATGCTACAGTTTTAGGGGTTTTTTTTTAGTATTTAAGACAAAATAAAATTAATTTAAACTAACTCATATAATTATTGATCTATGAAGACAAAAAGTAATGATGGAAGAAAGAAATTATAGAAATTTCTTTAGATTAATTTTTTTCCTCATAAAATATTGATTGATATTCTAATAAAATATATAATTTAATTGATCTTGATCACTTTTGCATGAATTGGTTTTTGATTTTATGAATTTTATCAAAAAGTTCATCTTTAGAAATAAAACCAGATAAAATATTAGAATAGAAATAAAATTTTTATCTAACTAAAATAATTATTTGCTACAAACATTTTAGAACATTTGCCTGAATTTCTGATAGGAGGTTTGATAATATATATAACTAAAACATACATTATTCAGTGTATAAGATGAAAATGATAGTAGACATACTTTAAAACAGTTGCAAGTTTCCCTTGTAAGAACTTAGATTTATAGAATTTATAAGAGATGAAAGCTATGAACTATGTTGTTTCATAATATTCAGAAAAATGATTTTATTGAAGTCTAATCATAATCCATACTGTTAGTTTGTCTAAGTTAGTACTTGACTCTTATTCAATAACTTCAAAGTAATCCTTCCTATTTTTTATTCTGCTTGAATGGTTCAGAGGGGATTGTGCATTCATAATCTAAAAGTTTTTTTTCCTCTGATGCAGTATCCTCTATCAATGAATTCCTCCACGCAAAAAAAAAGTATTGAGCCAACCAACATTCAACAGAGCCTGTTGAATGTTTATAAAGTTGAAAAACTTTATGTAAACAGCACAATTAGGAGTTGGATTCATCAATTTTAAAATGGCCATAAATATATATATATATATATATATGGTACTACAGGACTATGTAAGGTTAATAAAAACCTTGATACCTTACAGCAGACAAAGGATCCACAATAAAATACTGAAGGCAAATACATCTATTGAGTTTAATGAATTTTGTTTAAATAACGGTTTACTCTATATATATATATATATATATATATATATTATTATTCTAAGTAATAAGGTTGCTTAAAATTATAGTTAGAGTGCTCA
>JAUZSX010330855.1:0-11053 GCA_034780655.1 Idiosepius hallami | reverse complement strand
AAAGAATCTGTTAATATTATAAAATGATAATTTAATCATGTTTTTATTTGTCCTACTAAAACCTTAATTTACAATGTTTATGGTTTACAACATCTAAATATTAAATAAGAATTATCTACAAAGAATCTTTATACTATAAACAAGTTATATAGATGATATCAAGAATAACACCGCTTACCAATTAGTATACAAGAAACCTTTAGATTCCAGAAATTTAGTAATTTTGAATTGCACACTGTCATCATGATTAAGAAATTAAATGTCTTCATTTAAAAAAGAAACTTTCTGTTTTATTTTCTTTCATTCTTTCTTTCTCTCTCTTATTTTCTTTTATTCTTTCTTTCTCTCTCTTATTTTCTGTCATTCTTTTTTCTCTCTCTTATTTTCTTTTATTCTTTCTTTCCTTCTTTCTCTCTTATTTTCTTTCTTTTTTCTCTCTGTCTCTTATTTTGTTTCATTCTTTCTTTCTTTCTTCCCTTATTTATTTCCCCTCCCAACCCCTTCATTCACACCGACCGATGATGCTAAATAAACGTTTTCGATTAGAGTTTCCCGCTAAGGTGGAAACTGGGAATCTCAGTTTAATCTGAGATTGCAAAAACTCTATAAAAACGACTGATCGAAGCCCGAACAAGTAAGGTGAGGTCTTCCTTAAACTCTATATCAACAAGAAAGACTCAAGCCCGAATGGATGAGGAAAGGACTTTATAAAACTTTATAACAATCATAAGACTGATGTAAGATCGAACGGGGGGAGGAGAAGTCTTTTTAAAACTCTATAACAACAGAAAGACTAAACCAAACCCAAACGGGTGAGGAGAGGTCTTCCTAAAACTCTATAGCAACAGGAAGACAGATCTAAGCCCGAACGGGTGAGGAGAGGTCTTCCTAAAACTCTATAACAACAGGACGACAGATATAAGCCCGAACAGGTGAGGAGAGGTCTTCCTAAAACTCTATAACAACAGGAAGACTGATCCAAGCCCGAATGGGTGAGGAGAGGTCTTTCTAAAACTCTGTAACAACAGGAAGACTGATCTAAGCCCGAACAGGTGAGGAGAGGTCTTCTTAAAACTCTATAACAACAGGAAGACTGGTCTAAGCCTGAACGAGTGAGGTGAAGTCTTCCTAAAACTCTATAACAACAGGAAAACTAAACCAAACCCGAACGGGTGAGGAGAGGTCTTCCTAAAACTCTATAACAACAGGAAGGCAGATCTAAGCCCGAACGGGTGAGGAGACGTCTTTCTAAAACTCTATAACAATCATAAGACTGATTTAAGATCGAATGGGGGAGGAGAAGTCTTTTTAAAACTGTCTAACAACAGGAAGACTAAACCAAGCCTGAACGGGTGAGGCGAGATCTTCCTACACAACAAGATGAAATGGCAGTGAATGCTGGTCAGCAATGTGTAAATAGCGGCAGAGAATTGCTGCGTCAGGTTTAAATAGAAAGAAATGTAAACAACACGAAGACAGAATCGAAATCATTCAGTTGTGAATTAAGTGTCAATTAAGTGATCAGCCTGTTCAGGGCGAGTATCAAGCTGGTCGTTTGTTGCAGGTCGGTGATCGGTGATTGCAGGTCGGGGGTCTCAAAGCGTGCATTGTTGAATGACAAGTGAGGCAGAAACCCAGAAGAACCATCCGAAACAGATGCTCTTCTATTTATTGGTTCGGTAAGTTTGCTGATATTGAACAAGACATTAAGAGGCTCGAGGGAATTCGGCCCAAAACCCAAAATTAAGGGAATGAATTCTTTCTTTTTTTCTTCTTCTTTAAATAATATTTCAGATGCGAATAAAAGCTTTTACCATAAATATTAACCAAAAAATAAAATAAATAAAAATAAATTAATTCAATTTTTTTTAAAAGGCTTAAATGATGCATAGATTTTGTTATTATATTTTTTATTTATAATATTTCGAGGATATTACCTCATTCTCAAACATTCTCCCACGAACACATTACAACAAAAGCTTCTTCATTTTACAAACATTTAATCAAATGTAATAACCATGACCACAAATTCCATACTAGAATTATCAACTATTGTAGAAATATAGGTAATTTAAGAATATTAGAATCGATCTCCATCATAAAACTTAAACCAACACTTAATAATAGATTAGAATTAGGAACAGAATTTATCATCACATAATTACATTTAAATCAATTAGATAATAATAATAATAATAAACATTAAGAATATAACATGTACATTAAAGACACCAATACAATACAAATGAAGCAGAAAAAAAATAACGTGAAAATCACGAATAACGCTTAAAGAATAAATAAAATAATGGATTTTTACAACAACAAAAAACCCGTCATGACTACAGAACATAAACAAATAGAGGAAAAAAAAAAAACAGCAGAGTTGAATGGAAAAATCTATGCATCATTTAAGCCTTTTTTAAAAAATATTTATTTATTATATATTATATGATGCTTCAAAAGAACTATAATCTAATATATATTAAGGTCTTTCTAAGATTTTTTTAGAAATTTAGATTTCTAACAGATTAAAGGTTAAAATTTGTAAAAAGAAAATATTTAATGCCTGAGGGTTAAATGACAAAAAGTCAGATGAAATTTTTCAACTCAAGTGGATTTGATTTATGAAATTTTTTTTTATATTCTGTACTTTCGTTTATTTCCATTTTAAAGATTTTATGGAAGAGGTGCAAAGAATCAGCAGGGGTAATCAGTGTTGCTTGTCACTTAGTATTGAGTTGATGACCTCATTTATCCAAGGGTTGATTTTTTTTTTAAATCCATCATGTTATCCTTACACCAAGAGAAGTTACTTAACTGAGTTAATGAGCCTTATCTCTGAGATTTTGATGAAATTTAAATTAAAGCTTGCTTTTTTTTTTTTTATTTTTTTTTTTTTTTTTTAGAAAATTGAAATAAAAAGTATTGTTTAAAAATTAATTTTTTTTTTCTTTAGGAGGACGGCTTAATTTGTCTACGAAAGAACGAGATTGGGGAAAAAACGATTTGAAGCGGTAAGAATCTTTTAGATTATTCTTTCTTTTCAGATTTATAAAAAAAAAGTGCTAAAATTATTGCACTATATATATATATTATATTAGTCTTTGATCCAAGCCTCTGGTTGTACGTTGAAAAGGGTGCAAATTTTGTGTCTGGACCGCTATATGGCTAAGCACGGCACCAACTTCAGAATGCCCTCCTCTATGGTGTTGATTGCAGCTTTTATTTGATCTCTCATGTCCTTCATATTTACTGGCAACAGTGGAACAAAAACTGTCTTTAATATATTCCCACAGAAAAGTTGCAATCAAGGGAGCTGGTTGGCTAAGTGTAGTGAGCAAAGTCTTTATCTCTTTCACCAATCCACCATTAAGGCATGTTTTCATTCATATAAATTTGAGATGCAATGAAATAAAAACACTTGTCCTTAGTTAAGCATTAATCAAAAGCCTGGATTGAAATAAAGCAATTTAAAATAAATCAATTTTGACACATAGACAACATTTTATCAAAGCTAGAAAAATCCCAGAATCTGAAATTATAGGTAGTTTAATTTAATCTTATGATTACTCGGGCTATGACAAGAATATTCTTTTAAAAACAGAAAATATTCTCGAGAACTAAAACACTTTTTAAAAAAATATTCCCACGGAAAAAAAAGCATATGCTTGAAGAATATAAAGCATATTTTAAAAAGAACATTGTCACAGCCCTAATGATTACCACCAAACCAGATATGTTTTACAGTGGCAAAAAAAAATCCAACCAAGAGTTATATTTATTTCGATAAAGATGGCCCTCTAGTTACAAATGAGTTTCATTCAAATGCTGGCAATGAAACTCGGAATTAACCATATATTACCTCATAAATTGCTAAATAAATGTCCAATTCCACTTATTATACTTAATATTAATTCAATAAAATATATTAAATCTCGTAAAACGAGTATGCTACAGAAACAGCAAAAAAACAAATTTGCTGCCCGACACACCTCTTGATGTAAAGGTTTACAAGAATAAATTAAAATAAAAACTAAGATGCTGAGCAAATATCAAAGTTTTAAAGAAAGGCTGATTTTCATTAACATGAGGGCCGCCTATATAAACAATAATTTTGGTACATGCTTTCTTTTTTATTTTTTTTTTTTTTTTTTTTTAAATACAGATAATGGTTTCAGTTCCTGTTTTTATCTCTGACCTCAACATCCAGATTTGGTAACTGATTTCTTGGACCAACAGACAAAATGAGAGCTCATGACAAAAAAAAAAAATTCTTAACCCCATTTTCTTTTTTTAATCACTTACACTCCCACCTCACATTTTCACCATTCTCAAATTTGAAAAAAAAAAGTTATAAAGATTTAAAATCCCGTCCCATTTCTCTTAATTTTTAAGCTTAACTTGAAACATTAATTCTTACAACACTTAATTTCCCGGTGATTTATTTTCACTGAAGTTAAGAAATAGAATAGAAAATTTGTATTTCTTTTGAATGAAAGCTATGAGATAGGAGTCGATTTAATTTCATATTTAACATATGAATTATCAAGCCTCATCTCAAAGAATCAAAAAACAATTTTTTTATCGAAATTTTGAAATTATAATTTCTAAATAGAAATAATTAAAGTTGTTTTCCAATTTGAACTTGAAATGGTTTAGTGATAAAAAAATGATTTTCGTTTTTAATGAACAAAATTTTAAAATGGATAGAATTCAGATTTTTTTTTTCCATTTTCCCATCTTTTAAGTTTTTAAATTCCTGAATTTTTAAGAGCCATTTTTGTCTTCCCATGTTTTATAAAAAAAAAAAAAAAAAGAGCTCAACATCATTCAACTCTCATCTTAAAGCAACAATGGCAGCCAATTTTGAAAGTGCCAATCATTTTTATCTGACCTTTGGCCCTAAAATCTAGACAGAAGTGAATTTTTAAAAAATATCTAAAAAAAATTTTATGCAAGAATTGCTTAAGAAAAAAACAAAAACAAAAAAAACTTTGTAAATAAGTTATATATATATATAAATATGTATAAAAGAAAAAAATAAATATAACTGATGTACAAATCTTGAATTTTTTGTAATTTTTTTTCTTATTTATAACAGACAATGTTGCTGACAATTCCTAATTCCAGGTTAATTTCAGGAGTTGGTTAATCTGTTTTTAATTCTCTTTTAAATGTTTATAAGAGAAGGCATAATCATATCTTGCCGCTCCATCTAGAGAGAAAAACTACTGGCAGCAAACATCACATTCCTTAGGTCCATAGAAGGTCAAGGCACACTAAGTGGCCAGTCTATGAGTAATGATATGGGCAAACTGCTTCTTCAAGAGGTTATCTCGAGTCTTTGCCACAGCACGGTTAAGCCTTCTCATGGAAACCCTATTGCTACACTACGGTCAGTCTAGACACTCTAGAGGTAGTAATCAGTGAGGGGCCGGCCTGTGTGCAATTAAAACCGTCGAAAGGAAGGCCCCTGAAACGGTGCACATTCTCTCCTGATGACCCCAAGGCTTATAGAGTTGATTATTTGAACTTTTAGTATTTGGTTTGCCCTAAGACCATCATAGTGAAACATTATTCTAATAGCTTTTAAAATTTCACTTATCCTAACTTTTTGGTAAGATTGAATTACCTTTACAGGAATTTCCTTCTTTAATAAGGAGTCATTTTCTGATCAGCCTGTAGATAAACCTAATTTAACACAAATATATATCATGTCACCTTTTGGCTAAATTAGGAATTCTTATAAACCAAATATGGTATATTCTTTAAACTTATTCCAGGATTCATTTCGAAATTGACCAAAGTTAGTTCTAAGCCTTAATACAATTTCTAATTATAGAATTCTATAAGAACCAACTTGTATAATTTCTCAATTAGCATCATTACAAGAAAAAAAAAATGATGAAAGTAGTCATCAACACCAACTTAATACTCACCTTTCAAATGTTGAGTTTTAGTAGAACTATTTGAGTCTGTTTAGGGTTGAAGTTAGGGTTAGAGTGTTAAGATTTTGTTTAGTCAAAACAAACAAAAATGGTGTCCACCATAAGTAAAAGTAGATATTAAAAGTCTTAATGTCATGAAAACTTTGTCAATGACAATTTTAATCCTTTGAACCCCAACCAATCAAAATTGTCAGGTAGTCACTCATATATTAAAGGAACATATTATAGCCAAACTATTAATCTTTTTTTTTTTGCCATAAGTTGTCTGGACCGATATATTGGCTTCTTAGGGTCCAAAGAATTAAAAATGAATATTTGTTCGAAACAGACCTGAATAGCCCTAAAAATCAACCTTTGAATGGTGAGTGTTCAGTTGGTGCTGTAGACTTATGTTCACTGAAATAAATAAAAATAAAATAATATATACTTGGTGAGCAGCGACAGTGGAACATTGGTAAAAAGCTCGGGTTCTGGAATCGTATTACGCGAGTTCAAATCCCAGTCAAAACTATTAATTTCACTTTAGCTGCCTCGGGCAGATGGGGCTCATTAACTCGAGGGGTAACATTGATATTAAAAATCCCAGGTATTTAGAGAATGTAAAAATTGCCTTTTGACTAACTTGGTTAGGTGCTCTACCAAGTAAATATAATATACTTGGTGAGCAGCATCAACCAAGTTTGGCACAAGGCTTTTTTTTTTTTTAAGGTGAATGCAATGGTTTTGAACTTTTGTACTACGATTCCAGAGCCCGAGCTCTTACCAATGCTAAAAATAATAAATAATTTAAAAATAAGTAAAAAAAAATATCTGGAAAAGTTTTATGTTTTTTTGGTTTAAGATTTATTTAATTTTTACTTTTTTTCCCCCCCTCTCGGTGGGTTGTGGCTCATTAATACAAATCTTTATTTTCTTTATTTTTAAAAGAGAGGAAAGAAGAAAAAGAAAATAAATTTATTTGGCTTTTTTCTTTTTCTTTTCCCAATGTTAAGATATTTTTTTTTTAAATGCAAATATACATTATTATTTTTTTTTTTTTTTTAAATCTTGGTGAAAAAAAGTCACTGATCAGATCAAAAACAACTTCTTACAATAAACACACAAGAAGAAAAAGGAGAAGAAGAATCCTTAAAGCAAGAGAAATAGAAGCAGAAATATTTGCTCTTTGATAAAAAAGAAAGAAAGAAAGAAGCCAAAGATTCCTAACCTCAGAAGAAGAAGAATAGGAATTTTGTAAAATGTGGAAAATAAGTAGATCTCATCCTGGTTTATATTATGTTTTATTTGCTACTAGAATGGCAATGGCACAACCTCACTTTCATTCAATACAATGTTGGTCCTTGAATCAAGGGCAGCAAATGGAGCAATTAAAAACATTTTAGGATTCATCCTTTTTGTTTTCTTTAAAGAAAGGGTCAGCCATTAAAGAACAAACAATCTTGACTGTTCATCTTTAAGGAGTTGGATGATTGTTTGAGAGCATATCAGCATTTAAATGACCAAAAAGGTTGAGAACAATCATTTTTCAATGATTGATTGGTTTGTTTTATGGCATATCAACCTTTTTGGTCATTTAATGCCAAGAACAATCATTTCTAAGGATTGATTGATTCATTTGGTTGTTTTATGGCATATCAACCTTTTTAGGTCATTTAACCCAGAGAACCTTTCTTTATCTTAAATAACTTTTTTGGAAACAGATAATTTTTTTTTTTATTAAAATTAGATATTAGATGAACTATTTAACCCATAGTTGGGGGGGTGAATGTGAGGATTTATACCTTTCCCACGGGTATTACTTCATATGTGAATGTAAACAGAACGGCTAGGATTTGAACGTGTGCATTGCATTTTCAAAGTTTGTGTGCCAATCTAGTGTCCCAAGTGTACTTCTCCCTCAAGAAGTTGAACAAAAAAATTTTTTTGACAAAATCAGATGTTAGCAGAATGTAAGTATACATAAGTAAGTATACATAAATATAATGTATAAAGGTTGGTTTATTTTTGGACAATGAACAATACACACCACCAAACAACTGTACACATCAAATTTCATGTCTGATCAAAAATGAAGTTTTTAAATTTTACAGGCACTACAAATAGGAAAAAAAAGTTATGCATATACAGTAGCACTCTTATAGTTTGGATTGTGAAGTAGTCCAAAGTAGTGGATGATTCCGAACTAGTGGATGAGTGCTAAATTTGGGTCTATACAGTAAAACTTCAATAGTTTGGAGTATGAAATAGTCCAAAGTAGTGAATGATTCCAAAGTAAAGGATGAGTGATACATTTAAGTTTATGCAGTAGGACTCCTATAGTTTGGACTTTGAAGTAGTCCAAAGTAATGGAGGATTCCAGACTAATTTTTCTTAGTTTGTTTTGTGTTTAACGGCATATCAACCTTTTTTAGGTCATTTTTATGCCAAGAACATTTACTTGTGATAAACATTATTTTTATACACACAGTCTTTTTAATAACACAAGTTGCACTATTTAATCCATAGCTGGAGGGAAGTTGGGGATTCATCTCTTTCCCAAGGGCATTAGTCAATATGTTAACACCAAACTAATGGATGAGTGCTAAATTTATGTTTATACAGTAGAACTCTTATAGTTTGGATTGTGAAGAGTCCAAAGTAATAGAGGATTTAAACAGTAGAGCTCCAACAGTTTAAACTTTGAAGTGGTCCAAAGTGGTGGATGATTCCAAACTAAAGGATGAGAGCTAAATTTAGGTTTATAAAAGCTTATTAATGATAGAATATTAGTTATAAGATTTCTAAGTTTAATATATTTAAAAAAAACCTTAACAATATGATATTTATCTTAGGAACGTACCGTACCACCTAAAACTAAAGATTATTAACATGTAAAGGATATAGCAAATTTAAACTAAAGAAAAGTGACAGTTATGAAGTAATGTATTTAGATTTAAAATATTGTGAATTGATATTTTATTAACCAACATTTTGCTGTGTTTTTTTTAGCATTTCTTTACATCCATAGAATCAGTACTGACAACAGGTAGAGTGAAATTAGGAGTAGGTACTTACTAAATTAATGAACAATAGTAAATCTATACTTTTCATTTGGTCCCAAGTAATGGATGAGTCCAAAGTATTAGAAGACCAATGTAATGGAAGTTCCAAAGGATTCCAGTTCTACTTAACTAAATTAAATAACCAATAATTAATCTATATTTTTTATTGAGTCTAAAGTAATGGATGGGTCCAAGTTATTGGAAGACCAATCTAATGAACAATAGTTTATATTTTTGGGTCTAAAGTAATGGATGGGTCCAAGTTATTGGAAGACCAATCTAATGACCAATAGTTTATATTTTTTATTGAGTCTAAAGTAATGGATGAGTTCAAATTATTGGAAGACCAATCTAATGAACAATAGTTAATCTATATTTTTTATTGAGTCTAAAGTAATGGATAAGTCCAAATTATTGGACGACCAATCTAATGAACAATAGTTAATCTATATTTTTTATTGAGTCTAAAGTCATGGATGAGTCCAAATTATTGGAAGACCAATCTAATGAAATTGCCAAAGGATTCCAGTTTGACTGAACTAAATTAAATAACCAATAGTTAATCTATACTTTTTATTAAGTCCAAAGTAATGGATGAGTCCAAAGTATAAGAAGACTAATCTTTTAGCACTGGTCCACACCCATACTAAATCTATACTCTCTAATGGGTCCAAAGTAATGGATGAGTCCAAAGTATAAGAATACCAATCTAATAAAAGTTCCAAAGGATTCCAGTTCTACTGAACTAAATTAAATAATCAATAGTTAATCTATTTTTTATTGAGTCTAAAGTCATGGATGAGTCGTCCAAATTATTGGAAGACCAATTTAATGACCAATAATAAATCTATACTTTTTATTAAGTCTAAAGTAATGGATGAGTCCAAATTATTGGAAGACCAATCTAATGAACAATAATTAATCTATATTTTTTATTAAGTCTAAAGTAATGGATGAGTCCAAATTATTGGAAGACCAATCTAATGAACAATAATTAATTTATATTTTTTATTAATTCTAAAGTAATGGATGAGTCCAAATTATTGGAAGACCAATCTAATGAACAATAATTAATCTATATTTTTAATTGAGTCTAAAGTAATGGATGAGTTCAAATTATTGGAAGACCAATTTAATGAAAGTTTCAAAAAGTGGATTTCTAATGCAGCTGTAATTTTCTTTCTTTCTTATTGTAAATGACGAATGACTTTTTTAATTCTAAAACATAATTATTTATTTTTATCACTTATATTCATCCATATGTGAGAAACTTTGGTTTTGGGGAGGGGGAGGTTCGTTTTTTAGGGTTTTTTTTTTAACCTTGTAGAGTTGTACGTTTGTTTATTTGTACGGACGAATTTTATTTTTGTGTGTTTAGTGTCATCTGTTTGTTTGTTTGTTTCGTCCAGTTTGTTTAGATTTCATCTTTTGAGTAAACCACGATGCGCTGAAATTTTCTTTTCTTCATTTCTCATCTAAATTCTTTTTCTCTAAATGTGTGTGTTTATATATGAGTGTGTATACTGGTGCGTGTATATAGTTGTCTGTATATGGTTATGCGGATTTCTGTCAGTGGGTGTGTCTGTGGGTCTCTGAGTGTGTATGTGTGTGTGTGTGTGTCTGTGGGTCTCTGGGTATTTTCGTGTTTGTGTGTGTGTGTGTGGTCATCTGAGTGTGTGTTTGTGTGTGTGTGTGTGTGTCTGTGGGCCTACGTGTGTGTCTGTGGACCTATGTATCTGTGTGTGTTCGTGTGTGTGTGTGTCTGTCTGCAGGGCTCTGAGTGTGTGTGTGTGTGTGTCTCTGTGGACCTCTGTGTGTGTCTGTGGGCCTCTGTGTGGGGGGGGCTCTGAGTGTGTGCGCGATTGTGTGTGTGTGGGCCTCTGAGTGTGTGTGTGTGTGTATGTGTGTCTGTGGGTCTCTGAGTGTGTATGTGTGTGTGTGTTTCTGTGGGTCTCTGGGTATTTTCGTGTTTGTGTGTGTGTGTGTGTGTGGTCATCTGAGTGTGTGTTTGTGTGTCAGTAGGCCTGTGTGTGTGTGTGTCTGTGGACCTATGTGTCTGTGTGT
>JAUZSX010330844.1:0-11053 GCA_034780655.1 Idiosepius hallami | reverse complement strand
ATATTAATGAATGAATAAAAAATACTAAAATAAAATATTATTAATAATAATAAATTATAATATTAATGAATGAATAAGAAATACTAAAATAAAATATTATTAATAATAATAAATTATAATATTAATGAATGAATAAAAAATACTAAAATAAAATGACAAAATAATCGATTTGGACAGTGAAGATGGTGCAAAAAGCTGGGTCTCTGGAATCATATTAGATGAGTTCAAATCCCAGTTCAATCCATCAGATTGACTTTCAGCACTCTCAGACAGATGAGGCTCCTTAACTCGGAAGAGTAACTCATTTAAGTGTAAGGATAACACTGATTCCAAAACACAAGTGGATAAGATCTCTTGACTCAGGTAGAGTAACTCATCTATGTGAAGGTTAACACTGATTACAAAAAAAAGCCAAGGATATAATGAGTGGGAAAAATGGCCTTGTGCCTCACTTGGGTTGGTGCTTGACCAAGGAAATATATCCATAGGTACAGCTTTTATAAATGCTCCACAAACCAGTTTGTTCTATAATTATTTAATGTACGGATATTTTATCACCCGATTATTAATCATGGACTATTAATCACGAGATATTTAATCACATGGATTTTCATCACGCCACTCTTAATCGCATCGAGACATTTAATCACTTAAGGATTTGCAAAAGGGCTTGAGCATTGTTATACCAAATATGTTTTCTATAAAAAAGGGTCTTTTATCATCACTACATTATATCTGTCCATTGTTTTACAACCCTTTAGGATGATGATTCTTTGTAATATGTATATCCATTTTTACAAACTGTATTTTGCAAACCTCATCTTCATAAGTGTTGTTTATGCACAATATATTTGGTTTTTGACAAACAAATCAATACCAAACATATTAAATTAATTTTTTTTTCTATTTTACAAAAAAAAGGTACAAGCAATAAATAAGGTGATTAAATGTCTCAATACCAGGTGATTAAGTGTCGTCACTATGAAAACAACATATGATTAAATGTCTGGTGATTATATTCCGTGATTAATAGTCATTTGATGAAATGTAGGTAAACCTATTATTTAACCTGATTTTTTTTTCCAGTTTTATTGGGATGGTGGGTTATCAGACAACCAGCCGGTCTTCGATGAACCCACCATAACTGTTTCACCCTTTGCCGGAGAGACTGACATTTGCCCGCAGGACAACTCGTCCAATTTCATCCATCTCAACATCTGTAATAGCAGTGTGCAGTTCACCCAGGAAAATCTCCACCGAATGTCTATTGCCCTCTTTCCCCCTAAATCGAGGACTCTGAGCGAAATATTTCAGCAAGGATATACGGATGCCTTGAGATATTTACAAAAGAATGGTAATTTCTTTAAATTGTGGATTTAGAATCTTTTATTTGGAATTTTTAAAAATTTGGAGAACTCCAATTTTTTTTTTTTTATAACATAACTGTTACGAGGCCCGGTTAGATGTCTGGCTAGCATCAGAGAGTGGAGTACTAAACGTCTAAAGGACGCGTCAGACAAAAGGATTGTCTGTAGAAAGACAAAGGATAATATTGGTTGGGCATCTACCCGACTATGTAAATGTATCCTAAGTCTCACTAGAGAGCAAATTAATCTTGTAAATCCGATCCTTACAGGGCAGTGTAATCTCCAGGAACACAAGAAATTCATAGGTCGGGCTACATCACCCACTTGCCCGAAACGTGGTGTAGAGGATGAAAGACCAGACCATCATGTAACTGAGACCTATTTACAGGTCTGCGTAAAGTGTCTGTTAGGACTAATACTTATTATGAAAGCCCTCAGACACTACTGGTTAATAATAATAATAATAATAAATATGAGGCCCGGTTTAGGGTCCACAAGGACTGACACGGACAATGTACAAAGAAGGTACAAAGGTAAGGAAAAGGTAGTAGCAGTAGAATTCGATCACTTCTTTTTTTCTCTTTTTTTTTTTTACTTATTTCAGATCTATGTTGGTACATGTGGTAAAAACAGTTTTTGGCACAAACCTTTTCTTTTTTTTTAATCAAACTATTCTTCTTTTGTGGAGTGGAGGGAAATTTCTGGGCACTTTTGCAGAACAAGCAAATGGAGGAGTTGGCCGGAATATTTTTTTTGGTCGGGGACCGGTTATAAGACAGCGCCAGTTGTAAGACAGCAATTTCATTGGCTAATGAAATGTTAACCTCTAAACCCTAACCCTAAACCCTAAACCTAGCCAATCAAATTGCTGACAAAATATTCCAGCCAATTTATCCATTTGCTTGTTCTGCAAAGCCCAAATTTCTGTTTAGGACAACCCTAGTTGGAACGTATCGTCCAAAGGGACAATTTTTTCAAGTAGCAGCAGTAGTGTTAGTAGCAGTAATTTTAAACAAATAGTTGTAGTATTGGTAATAATAATACTAATATTAATATAAATGATAAATTCATGTGGAGGAGGGTTACTTCTGTCCAGCAAGACAATCAGAAAATAACCAGAGATTCTAGCTTAGTCAGGGAAATTATGATAATATATAATAAAATTATACTAATTTTGTCTTCTGATTTGTTTGTTCTCTTCATACCTGGGATTAAATGGAATGGTCCAAATCTTAATGGTCATACCCTACAGTTGTTAGATCCAAAATATTGTCATGTTACAATTTATGAAAATTAATTATGATATATTTTCTTATATTATTAAAGTAACCAAAATAAATTACTTTTTAATTCCTTACAGGTATGGTTAATTGTGTTTCTCACCTGAATCCTACCCGAGCACCAATTTTTCAGAAGAAGGACATAAAAGCTGAGAAAAAAAAAGAAACTAAAAAGAAAGTCAAAGACAATTTTGATTGCCGCAAATGTAAACAAAAAATCAGAAAAATAATTTTTTCGACTCTTCCGCCTGATTTACTTAAAGGTAATTTACGATGCAAATTCTGTTCAGCAAAAACATTGGGTGAGCAATAAATAGGATTGTGATAATATGCTTTTGTTAAAGAATATTCTTACTAGAACCCTAGTTATTAGAGCTGTAACAAGAATATTTTTTAATAAAATAATATAACAGCCCCACTAATAACTACCGAATTAAATGAAATAGTAAGATCACAAGATAGTCAAGTAATAATAAGAATATTCTTTAATAAAGGAATATCATCACAGCCTCACTAATAACTACTGAATTAAAAGAAATAGTAAGATCACAAAATAGTCATGTAATAACAAGAATATTCTTTAATAAAAGAATATCATCACTGCCCCACCAATAACTACTGAATTAAAAGAAATAGTAAGATCACAAAATAGTCAAGTAATAACAAGAATATTCTTTAATAAATGCATATTATCATAGCCCTAGTGGTAAAATGCTTTGAATTGGAAATCACAATATGCAAGCTTATATTCTAGCCTAACCATGACATTCACTTTCAGACTGTTGGGGCTCTTTAACTCAAGCTCTTTAAAATCCATACAAAGTGGATGATAACTAGGGCTGTAACAATTTTTTTCTGTAACATTTTTACTGTAACAAGGTCCAAGGTGCATAGTGTTTCCCTTGCCTTCTGGTAATCAGTCTTGCCCTTCACGGAGATAAGTAACTCCCCCAAATGAACGAGCCCCATATGCCCAAAGCAGCTATGGTTTTGACTTGGATTTGAACTCGTATAATACGATTCCATAGTCCAAGCTTTTACCAATGATCCACTTTGCCCACTATTATTAAACCAAACAACAACCAATATTACAGTATGAATCCATTTCTTTTTCTTTTCTTTCTTATAGTTTTTCATTCAACAGTATCTTCTAAAGATCAAAGCATCTTAAATTATATTTTCCAAGGAAAACTTTTTCCAGCCTTGTCCCTCATTGTTACACCTTTCATAGCTCCAGTGGATATTTTACGAGCCTATCTCAGTAGGTAAGTTGAATTGTTGTTTATTTTCAAAGACAGGGGAAAAAAACCTTAAAAAAAAATTCATCAAATTTGTCTTTGGTTTTTATTATGGATTAAACATAAATCTTCATATTCCAATCTTCCAAGTTCCAAGATTTTAGAATCGTAATTTGCGAGTATGATTTCTAGTTGTTCTATTTGCATTCATATATTTGAATAATGCATCATAAGGATGTGGATCTTGGAAAAAGACAAGATATTCTACAAAAAAATAATAAATTTATAACTTAAAATATTAAGATTTTTTATTAATTCAGTTTAACATCATATATGAATTCTTAATAGTGTTGCTATTTAAGTGTGTAGTAAGTTCACGTGAATATGTTGCTGGGTTTGTTGTTCGGGGTTAGTTGAGTTCTAAGAAAGCATGTGCTTTCCAGCGCTGTATCCTATGTGTATTGGAAGAGGAAGATGTGCGACTTGTGTAGACGACACCCTGGACTATTGCTGTGTCATTAACAGTCAAACTCAGAACTGTTCTGTGAGTTGGTTGCTGGAACTGAGTATACATAATATGCAAACTGGCGTCGTAAAAGAAGGGATGTCGTAAACCTATCTGCTACAACATCATTACTATCATTTTATGATAAACATCATTTTTGGTCCACTCATAGTTTTTTTAATAACACAATGGGCATTTATTAACCCATAGCTGGAGCGAATATGGGGATTCATACTGTTTGCCAAGGTTATTAGTCCAGTCATGAATGCAAATCGAATGGCTAGAATTCAAAATTATAAACCACCATTTTTGTAAACATTAGGAGCTCTTTGCAGTTCTTGGAAAAACACTTCTAAACATCTTTTTGACAACCAATAAAATTATTTTTGACAACCAATAAAATCCTTTTTGACAACCAATAAAATTCTTTTTGACAACCAATAAAATTCTTTTTGACAACCAATAAAATTCTTTTTGACAACCAATAAAATCCTTTTTGACAACCAATAAAAATTTTTTTGACAACCAATAAAATCCTTTTTGACAACCAATAAAATTCTTTTTGACAACCAATAAAATCCTTTTTGACAACCAATAACATTTTTTTTGACAACCAATAAAATCCTTTTTGACAACCAATAAAATTCTTTTTGACAACCAATAAAATCAGAGAGTTTTTTTTTTTTTTTTTTTGATGTGACAGGATAGCTGAAGAGAAAGCAGTAAGTTGGCCAATTATTTTAAATAACCTCAATTTATAATTTGGATATCTTTTGAATATATCTGATTGATTATCAAATAATTGTAGGGATTATAAGTTCAAGTAGCAGAAGTATTATCAGAGAAGTAAAGCATAATTGTTTATCTTTAGAGTAGTACACATGATTTTCTTGGGCGGGGGGGGTGAGGATGGAAAAGACTGGTTGCAATTTGTTTTAATCCTTTTTATCAGTTGTATGCAGTCGTTAACTCAGCAAGAACATTTATTAATTGCCTATAAAGTATAAAATTGATTTACCAAGTGAAATCTCAATCATTTTCAGGTAAGACATTTGTAGTAAAATATCCTTCTTATCTTGTTCAAGTTTTTTTTTATTATAATTATTCATACATGTTTTTATATCTTTAAATCTAAAGGATCACTTTTTCTACAATTGGTATGAATTATACCTTTATACGCTACAATCCCCGCACATCATCAGTTCTGTAACTCCACATCCTTAAAGGTTTCGGACTAAAAAAATACAGCAAACCTTTTCCATGGCTGGCCCTACCGAATGGTATCAAAAATTCAGCCCGTGCTAGGATTGAACACAGATCTGCCACTTGTGTGTGACTGTATTTTTTGAGAAAACGTGGGATATTATATATTGCTATTCCGGGGTGCCTGCCAACTAAGACGATCCCATTTTTTCTAGGAAGAAGAAGTAGATAAGAATAACAAAGAGCAAACAAAGTGTTCAACCCTTTCAACCCTAAATGGCCGATATATCGGCTTTAGTTACCTAAGGGAAAAACGGCGCACCGACATTTTGGCCCTAATATGGTCCTTTAATAGAATTGCTCTGAATGAATATTAATCGTAAATTTGCTAAGTCAGGATCCAAAAGATGGCCGAAATATTGGTACGGCACAGTTGCAGTGTTTGTGTTTGTTTTTGTTTTTTTTGCCTTAGGTCTCCCATAAAGGATATCTTCAAATAAGAATTAAAAAAACAAAAAACAATCATCAATGAACAATCAAACTAGATTCGTTTAACAAATATTCAAATGAAAACAATTACATGTTGCTTCACTAATTTTATATTTTACTTTATTTTTACACACTCATTACTAGGGTTGTGATAATATGCTTTTATTAAAGAATATTCCTGTCACAGCCCTACTCTTTAAATGAAACATTGAGGGAATTTCATCAGATTTATACAAAGTTATCAACAGTCAAATAAATAGGAAAAAATCAGTGACAAGAGACAAAATTAGTTTAGATTAAAAGACCTATTTCAAAAGTATGCATTGTTCAGTATGAATCCACCAAAATTAAGCCCTATGTCATTTTAGCTTTTACTTTTAGAATCAGGCTTTTATTTAATATCACTTAAGAAAATGTCACATAATGACTAAAGGTTTTTATGAAGGTATCTGATCCTGTAGATTTTTCCCATTTTAAAAAGAAAATCTTTTTTTTCTTTTTTTATTAAAGTTTTATTCAAAACATCCCACAAGATCAACAGGAATTGAAAAATGTTTTAAAACGCTTGCGTTTCTTATTTCTCTGCTTCATACAGAATTTCCTTTATAAACCATGCACACAAAACGAAAGGTAAGTACATATTAGAGTCATCCAGTGGCGTAGCAACAGTTTTTGCCACAAAATTTGTCATAAAATTTGCACCCCCTCACCACCGATAATCCGTTAACGTTCAAAATTCCAAAAAGCCCTAAAACCATTTATTTTCATGGAACTACAGTCAAAATTCTGATTATATTCAATTTGAAATATTTATTTTCATTGGAGTGATGATTTATTTAAAAATCCGTTTAAAAACAGTATTAATACGTACATAAAACATAAAACATATTACAAACTTAAAAACTCATTATAGTTTTAAAATTTCTAAAAATTTTGTTAGCTTTTTACTATTACAACTTTAAATATGTCGAGATTATTTTTTTCTTTTTTTTAATTTTACCCCCTCAAAATATAAACCGACCCCTACGCCCTTCTCTTGCTACGCTACTGGAGTCATATACGATTATGATTAATTAAGAGGGAAATTAAAAAAAATTTTTTATTTATACTCATTTTTTTTTTCAAAAAAATAATCATACAAACCACTTTTACAAACCATTTAAAAGTGATTTTTTTTTCTGTTGATATCTCATTTGTATAAATAGTGTTGTTAAATTCTTTTTTATATTGTCATCTCCTCTAAGCAAGTTCCTTATTTTACAATACCACATCAGTAAAAATAAAACTTTTAGTTTTTTTCTGTTGGTCTCAATCACAAGTAGTTTATTTTTAAAAAAACTTCAAATTTTCATATTATCTTTACTACAATTTCCTCATCTATCGCTTACCTTAAAGTCATACAAGGATGTTTACTTTTGAAGGCTGCTATAAAGAAGGAAATTACCATGAAAGTACTTGAAAATTATTAAAAAATGGAGCTTTTTGAAAAGTCTTTTCTTTTGACATAATGCTTCACTGAGTCTATAACAGTCTTCAAGTAATCCAAGTTGTCAAAGTTCAAATGAACAAATAAGTCTTAGGGTTATCAGGAGAGAATGTGAGAACTGCTTTGGGGCTTTCCTTCCTATGATTTTATTTGCAAATTCACTAAATATTTACAACAAACTTTTAATGTTACATACATTACCATAAGATTGTAAAATTTAAAAATAAAAAAAATTACTCTTTTGATATCAAAACAGTTTATACCAATTATCAATATGATAATGATTATTAAAATGGTCTGAAAAAGGTTGATTGTGAAATTCAAACTATGAAATTCAGAATACATTGACTTTAATGCTTCAGATTGACTTCCATTTTGTTTGATAAAAATGTTTTGTTTCTAATTAAATCTTTTTTTGCATTTGTTGTTTTGTATTGTTTATATTTACTTGATTGAGCACCAACTCAAGTTAGGCACAAGGCCATTTTTACATTACTTGGTCAACACCAACCCAAGTTAGGCACAAGGCCATTTTTACATTACTTGGTCAACACCAACCAAAGTTAGGCACAAGGCCATTTTTACATTACTTGGTCAACACCAACCAAAGTTAGACACAAGGACATTTTTTACATTACTTGGTCAATACCAACCCAAGTTAGGCACAAGGCCATTTTTACATTACTTGGTCAATACCAACCCAAGTTAGGCACAAGGCCATTTTTACATGCTCATAATAAACCTGGGCTTTTTTTAATCAGTGTTGCCATTCTCCAAAATGAGTCACTCTTCTGAGTTAAGGAACCCCATCTTGTGGCCTTGTGCCTAACTTGGGTTGGTACTCGACCAAGTAAATATATCCTATCTGGGTCGAAGTCGAACACCTGATAAAAGCCGGCGGATAAAGTTGGCCAAAATGTATCGTAGAACAACTATGTTAGATGAGAACAAAAGTCAAAAGAATTAATAATAAATGTAAATTCAATGTTTTAATGGTTTTGTCATTCAATAAAAGTACTTTTTTTTTTCTCTATCGAAGTTCATTTTTGTTCTATTTTTCCTTTTCAGGCACTTAATTGAAATCAGTGAATACATGGATACTGCTTATTCCTTTTATTGTTTTACTTGCAACATGGATGGGCAGGTGCAGGCACACAGCCAAGGACAGGAACCAGCCTATATGAATACAAATAAAGACCCCATAAATCTTGACTCTTTACCAAATATCAAACCTATCCTTCCTAACCTTAAACTCATTGATAAAAATCTAAAATATTCTACAGACATTCTTTACAAATGTGAATCTAAAGAAATCCCTTTGTCTGTCAAAAGGTCCCTGGTTACAGAAACCACAGATATTCATTCAAAAGATATTTCTAAAGAAATCCCTTTGTCTGGCAAAAGGTCCCTGGTTACAGAAACCACAGATATTCATTCAAACAATATTACTAAAGAAATCCCTTTGTCTGGCAAAAGGTCCCTGATTACAGAAACCACAGATATCTATTCAAACGATAATACTAAAGAAATTCTTTTGTTTGGCAAAAGTCCCCTGGTTAGAGAAACCACAATTACTACCAACCTGTTCCATGTAGACTTATTACCAAATCCTGTTGAAAACAATTTAGATGAACAAGATAAAAACAGTCCCCAAATAAATGAAACTAAAATAAGAGAGGTTGATAATGCACCAAAAAACTTGATAGCTTTTGAACAAAACTGTACATTAATAGACCGATCTGTTATTGAAAGATCTCAGAGTGATCCACTTAATGAGAGAATACATGAAAAGGAGTTTATTTTTTCTAGAAGAAAGAGTCAATCCTTACAAGTAGATAAGAGTCAGTGTTTGTTAGGATTTAACGAATGCAACGTAACTGTTGAACAGCTTCTCCCAAAAAAGGTTTTAAGCAGCAAAAATGAGATAGAAATCACCAACAATGAACAAGACATGAAATTAAGTTTGAGAAAAGTTGAGGAAATTTTCAAAGGTGATGATGATGATGATGATGATGATGATGATGATGATGATGATGATGATGATGATATATGTAAGGAGTACGATCTTAAAGAATCTCTGGTTGAAACATATACTAGTGAATTTCTGGTTGACTACGGTTCTGATACAGAACTGGAAAACAAGTGCGATCTTTCCCAATTAATTATGTCCGAAGATACAGAAGCTCTTTTTAAGAGTTTTGACACAGAGACAATGTTTTTTACTAACAATGAAAAAGGTTATTTTCCATCAAATGAATCCTTTCTAGAAAGATCTCTTGATGACCAAATTGAAGCCAGTGACAATGTAAAAAATTATCATTTTACAAAATACAGTAATATAGAAAAAAATGAGCAAAAAGAACTAAACACCGAACCAGATCTTTACACTAGCCATAAAGATAACTATGAAATCCCTAATTCAAATATTTCTTTACATCACAAAACTGAACATTCATTTAGTACAAATAATTGTATTGAAACTCAAAATGCTTCAAATAGTTTTCAAACTGGTGAGTCTAACACTTCTATTATGGAAGGACCTAAACCTACTTTCTCAAGCCATTTAATTCGGCATATTTCCATTGAATATGTTTGAAACAAGAAAGAAATCAAAAAATTAATTTTAGAATAAATAATTTGATCTTAGCAAAAAAAAAAATTATATTATTTGTTTGAAATAGTAAAAAAAATACCTGCCTTCTTTCAAGAGTGTGATATTTTATTTAAAATACCATTTGCTATGGGGGAGGTCCACTTGGCCTAGTGTGTGGGAAATCAAACTTTGGAATCCTAATACGCAATTGGAATCTCACTATTCCAGTTGTGTTCATATTTGGACTAATAACAATAACAGGGCAGCAAAGTTGGAGCATTGGTAAAAGCTTGGCCTCTGGAATCCAAGTACGCAAGTTTAAATCCTAGTCAAAACCATTACAATCACCTTTAGCTGCCTCAGGCAGATGGGGCTCGTTAAATCAGAAGAGTAACTCATCTAGGTGAAGGATAACACCGAATATAAAAAGCCCGGTTAAGAGCACATAAAAATAGCCTTGTGCCAAACTTGGGTTGGTGCCCACCAAGTAAATATAATATTTGGACTAATAACCTTGAGAAAGGTATGATTCTCAACATTCCCTCCAGGTATGAGTTATATACAGCACATTGTGTCATTGAAAAAACTATGGGTGGACATAAAATGGTGTTCATCAAAAAATGATTGTTTTCAGCATTAAATGATTTAAAAAGGTTGATATGCCATAAAACAAAACCAAAACCCCAAATCCAAACTGATTTGTTGTAGGTTCAGTATGTTGGGGGAAGTGCAAGTTGCATTTTTAGAATAGAAGACCACCCCTTCTCCTATGCAAGGCCATTCTGCTGGATCAGGATGGGCGATGTTGCTAAGCACTGAGTACTGTTCTAAGAAGGAACAAAAAAAGAGTTCCATTAGAGTTCCCTGAATTTGACATTCTTATAAATGTGTA
>JAUZSX010330833.1:0-11053 GCA_034780655.1 Idiosepius hallami | reverse complement strand
CCTAACCCTAAAAAAGCAAATCAAAATTATTTCTGAACGTTTCAAAAACTAAAAAAAAAGAAATACAAAAAAAAGTCAGCAACGCAGAACAACACAGAAAAAGTACTTACGCAGTAAAAAAAAGTCCGGGACTACTATTCTACACCTTTACCTAGTATTTTTTTTACAAATTTAGTAATGATAATGATTAAAAAAATGTTATGAAAAAAATTATTTAATTTCCGATCCTTTTTCCGACCCCTCCTAGTTTAAAACAACTGCTACATCGTAGAATATGAATGAATGTATAGTATTTTTTATTACAAATTTAGTAATGATAATGATTAAAAAAATGTTACGAAAAAATTATTTAATTTTCTTTGAATATTTCAAATTGATTTATAAAAATAATATTCAGTATCCACGATAACCCAATACTTATTCATCAAAGCAGAACATGGAACTTTTTTTTCTTAAACTTTACAAAATTGATTAATTAAAAAAATGAAGAAGTTTAACAGGTATTGATGAAGCAATAACTTTTGTTTTTACAGGGTTAATAACTCTAGTAATTCCTAGTTAAGAAAAATTAACTTAACATATTTAAATTCATTTTACGTCTATATTAAGGAACATAACTAAAATTATTTTTTTATTTAAAAAAAATCTGAGGGAGCAAACGTATCTGTCTCAGGCAGTGTTGCAGATTAGGCCGGACAAGTCTCAAATCTGGTAAAAAAAATTATTCCGGCTATAATTTTCGGTTATCACCGTAAATACACGTGACATAGTATTTTTCATTACGTTTTTTATTACGATTATTGCACAGGATTGTTTATTGATTATTTTATTTTTTTATTAAAATAGTATATCTTATTGAATCTTTTTTTATATTTTGTAAAATAGTATATTTTATTGAATCTTATTCTTCTAATTTTTATAATTAATGAGAACAGAAGTTGTAGACCCTCAAAATGTTCTATCAATTCCAGAGATTGAGGGGAACCTAAACCCTAACCCAAACCCTAATTTTATTGGTTTTGTTCTGTTAAATTGTTAGAAAAATTATTTAAGTCTTTAATTTTATTCGTTTTGTTCTGTAAATAAATTAATTTGTTCGTTTAATTTGTTTCGTTTGATTTATTTTTATTCCAACATGTCACGTGTCTTTACGGTGTTAACCGAAATATATCGACAGAAACATTTGTAACCCTGGTCCGGACTGTCATACAAAACTGCCAAAGTAAACTTAGAGCCACCAAAAAAAAAAGTTATCAAAAAAAAAAAAAAAAATCTTACCAAAATTTTAGTTCTTCTTAGATTAGCTTCTTCAACAGACGACGACGAAGTATTCAAGGGGGGCAGCAATAACAATTCACTTTTACCAACGCACTGATTATTATTATTTTCAACAGAAATAAAATTAGATTTTTGTCGATGCGTAACAAATTCTGAACGAGAATAATGATTGCTTTTGCTTCTTTTAATTCTATCGTTAATTTTTCCCGGGGGTATGAGACCGGGTTGGCTAAGATTTCGGGGCTTCTTCTGTTGTCTACGGTTTGCTGGTGGTGAAAATGACGAGGAATTGGAAAGGTAAGATGAAGAGAGAGAAACAGAGGACGACCGTCGGTAATAATAATAATCATCCGTAAATGAAGAGTTTGGTGGCGAATAATCACTACTTGAAGAGGAATTGGTGAAACCTTCTGATAAAAGGTGCGGCAAAAGTTGGCCATTATTGTAGTCGTTTGAAAAAGAGGTTTTGGAATTCGGGGAGGAGGATTGAACAGGTTTCAAGGGTAGAGACAAAAATGTCGAGGTTGAAGTGTCGCCTTGAAGTGAAGAATTTGAAGAAACGCAAGAAGATACAAGTA
The DNA here is from genome assembly GCA_034780655.1 of Idiosepius hallami. Classification (NCBI taxonomy): domain Eukaryota; kingdom Metazoa; phylum Mollusca; class Cephalopoda; family Idiosepiidae; genus Idiosepius; species Idiosepius hallami. Next base: position 9,197 of record JAUZSX010330833.1, on the reverse strand, counting down.
AAGAAGAAGAAGAATTGTTTACGACACAAGAAGTTGTTGTAAAAGAGGGTCTTTCTTCTTCTCCAGTTCCATTTTTAGTGTGGTGGCTGTCGGTGGTGCTTTTAGAATCCCAATAATAATCGCCATCCTCGTAAAAACTATCGTTCAACATTTTTAACAAGTTCATTTATGGGGGACAATTATTTAAAACAAAAAGAAGTTAAAAAATAAATTGAGAGTTTTTTTTCTCTTTTAATTCTAAACTAAAAACTTGTTTTTCCAATAAGTATTATTTTAAAGTTTTAATTTAATAAAAAGAATGTTCTATTAATAGTATTTTTTATATAAAAAAATATGCATTTTAATTTAATGTAACAAATAGGAAGGTTTGAAAGAAAATTATAAAATTATTATCCAGAAGATACTTTATTTTTATTTCTGAAAATAAATTTAAAACTCGACAAATATGGGAGTAAAATAACAAAACAAATGCATATTTTTAAGGTTAAAAGTTGAATTTTTTTTTAATAAACTAAAACTTAATTCACAAAGATTAATTCTAAATTAAACTGCTTTTCGTTTTTATTGTTATTATTTTATTGTGGGATTTGAAAAAAAAATTATTTATGAAAATGGTTTTAAAAGAAGCAACAAAACGGATTAAATCGTCAACAAAAGAAAAAAAACTCAAACATTTAAACTAAACCAAAAAAAATAGTAAATATTTTCGTTGTATCAAGACATTAACTGAAAATGACATTTTAAGAATAAAATTAAATAACAGAAACAAAAAATTTATAGCGATTATGAACAAAAAAAAAATTAAATAAAAAAAAACTTGCAATTCTTTGATTTAAATCAAAACCTGTAAATGAAATGAAAAAAAAAGAAGAGAAAGCTATTTTTCTTTTAAAGACGTTCTGTTTTTAAAAAAGACTTTAAATTATTTTGCATATGTGAAAATTAATTCGTTAGCCAACTTACCCTTGTTTCCTCATCCATGGTTGGGTCTTAAATTGACAAATAATGATGTTGCCGAGAAAAAAAATCAAAATAAACTTTTCGAATAGTCACCTTTCGACTCGTTGTTGAATTAAGAATTCAAACTAACCGCCGGTTATTATTCGATTCGGTAAACCTCGGTTGTTTCCGGCGACATACTTCGGCAACTTTCGTTACGTTAAACAATGTTTGCATTGCTTGTTTTCAAACTTAGGTTGTTTCCGTCGACTTTTTTTCCCCTTTTTTTAAATTTAAGATTTAGAAAATGTTTTTATCTTTTTAGCAAGTTTTAGTCAAACATAACAAGTTTTTCTTCTTTTTTTTTTTAGTTTTAATAAAAAAAAATGACTTAAACATGTTTTTTGTTATTAGTTTTTCATGAATAAAAGATTTTAAACGTTTTCTTTTTCAAACTAAAAATAGTAGACTTACTTTCCGTTTAAAAAATTAACCGTTTTTTCTTAACTACAAGTCAAATTAATCATATAAAAAAAATTTAAGTGTAAGTGGCTTGTTGTGTCCACTCACTCCACTCCAACTGTATGTGTCTTGTCTCTCACACACTCACAGGGAAACAGGAACAGCAGCCAGCCAGAACCAAACTATATTGCTAGTTTTTGGTCTAGAGGCTTGAAATTTGATTTGGACCCCGTGGAAATGGAACAAAGATAAGTAAAAAATAATGAAAAAAAAATTTATATTAAAACTTTTTATTTAAAAATTTTAGACCACTTCCACTGACTGAAAAAAAAACTTAAAAAATTGTAATTAATTACCTTTAAACTTTACAAGCATGCTCTCTGCCACGAAAAAATCATTGCATAAAATATTAAAAATAAAATAATATTCACACTGTAAATTTTTAATATTGAACGAAATAAAAATACAAATAACGATCAGCAGGAAAATTGCATAAACATCATTAACAGTAACACAAACTTCAAAATGAGTTCAGTTCATCCATCCACCACATCGAAAAACGACTTTCACTCACTAAAAAGAGAAAGAAAAAAATAGTTACTTATTAAAATAGTTTTTTGCATAAACTTGTAGGCCATCATCGTAATTCATAATTGGACACAAGAAAATTAGTTTAATCGATTCTAAAACTTTAAAAATATATATATATATAAACTTTGTTTACGTTTTCGGCGAAAAATATGAACAATTAGTAAAAAATTTAATATTCAAAATCATATTAAAAAAAATGGAAAAAAATAAAGGAAGCAGTGCCTAAACGAACGTTAAGTAAATAAACATTTTTAGCCTTTATAGGGAGGGTTTCGATCATTAAAAAAGGTGCTAGAACTCAAGGGCACAAGAGAGAAGCAAAGCACAGCAGCAGCACTTAATTAAATACAAACATCATTAATTACTTCGTCTTAATTAAGATAAAAACATAAATATAACCTTTTCGAATATTTAAATGACGGACATCACTTTCACGTGTTGACAGAAGCATAACTCTAAAACTGGGGTATGGTATCATTCGGCGCAGCCGATTCGGCGTCGGGACGATTCGGCGTCGAGATGATTCGTCGTAGCCGATACGGCGTCGGAACGATTAGGCATAGCCGATTCGGCGTCGGGACGATTGGGCGTCGAGACGATTCGCCGTAGCCGATTCGGCGTCGGGACGATTCGGTGTATAGTTAGAGTTTTGTTTGCATTTTAAAAATCAATTCAGCAAAATATTTTTTTTATTTGAATAAAATTGGAAAAAAAATTATTTAATAAAAAAAAACGAATTAAAAAATATGAAATTTAAATACGGCAATTTTCAAAATGTTTTAAATTCAAACTCGAGCAAAATTGTTTAAATTGCTTAAAGTAAAAAAAGGACTTGTTGAAAATTATATTTTCTAAAAGATATCAAAATATTTTTAATTAATACTTTGTTTCAAACTAGTGTTTAATTCTAAAATATTCGAGAATTTAACCGAAAATGTGAATGTTTATTGTTTAACGTTTCTAAGCTTTTTACTTTTTAATTCTTTTTTAAACATTAATTTTTTATGAATTAATAAAAAGAATGAATATATAAAGTAAAAATTTTTTTTTTTTTTCAATTTTGAAAGATTCTTACACTTTTATTAAACCTAAACTGGAAATAAATACTTTTGTTAAAAGCTTGTCAAAGTAATTGATATCGACCTGTTGTCGTGTCGACCCAATTTTTATTTCGTATTTTTTTATTTTTTTTTTTTCTATGGAATATTCGCGACTGGACACTAATTAAACAGATTATATAAAAAAATCATTATTTAAAGATTTTTTTGGGGGGAGTGAGTGCTCACATTAATACACAAACACAACTCTACATTGAAAATCGACCGTCCATAACGGAAAAAACACTTAAGAGTTAACGAAAATCTTTTTTTTTAACTTTTTTTAAAAACTATTTATTAATAAATGAAAACATTTTTCCTCATAAATACTTTATTCGATAAATGTTTTTTTTTAAATCCAAAATTTGTTGATAAATAATATTTTTCTGTCTTATTCCAAACTGTTTTTTAACCAAAAGGTTGTTGGGTCATTTTTTCCCCATTCTATTTGTTTAAAACACGATATTTTTTATTTCACAAAACTTGTTACAAATAATAATTTTTTAATAGTGTCATATTTTTCATTTATATCTTTTTATAAACGTTTAAACATTTTGAGTGGATGTTTTGTTGGTATATTAATAGAACTTTTAATTTAAGGACATTAACTCTTTAGTGTTTTGTTTCCAATATATGAGATAGGTCGATTTAAAGCCGTCCGTGAGAGTACTCACTCACTCCCAACCAAAATCAATAAATGATGAATTTTTTTCCATTTTCTTTTTGATAATCTGGTAGATTTGTGTTTAATAGATAAAAATCCACAGAAAAAAGAAAAAAAAATTATAAGGCGTGTGTGAGATCAACAAAGTTATTTATTTTGTTGATAAAACTTATGCATTCTGGAACAAAATCATTTCAACAACACCTTGAAAATATTGATATGCCGTAAAAAAAGAAACCAATCAATCAACTCTGTGTGTATCTGTGCTCAAGTATTTGCTATTATCCTTTCGCCTTTAATCCCTCTCATTCAAATATCCACCATTTTTCTAACCTAGTTTAATCGCGTTCCAGTATTCAAACTATGAAGTATTCCATTAAGCCCGGACACTTATCTTAACTCAGATGTTCTTAAGACTAAAGAGAGAGAAAGAGAGAAAAAAAATCAGGCATTATCAAGTGCGTCACAGCCTCTCAATCAACTTCCTCCTCTTCATCATCATCTCTCCCCAAATAGCATACTCCGTCTTCCCGTACCTGTCACTCTTCCCCAACTCCTCTCATTCTCTCTCTCTCTCTCACTCTCTCACACACACTCTCTCTCTCTCTCGTTCACTCTATATTTTTTAGAATAAATCTATTATTTAGCAATTAATTATATAGATATATAATTTTCAAGTAACATCGTTTTTAAAAGTGCAATAAAATGTATACTTCATAAAATAAATTCAAGATAATTTTTAGATTTAATTTAAATTAAAGATACTTTTTAGATTTCATTTATGTTAAACTGTACTGTGAAAAATGATGATTTTCGAATTAAATTTTGTATTTAAATAAAAAAAAAATAACTGTTTTAAAAATCTAAATAGAAAATCTAGTGGCAATAATTCTTTATTGTGTTTCCAATTAGAGTGTTATGGAAAAGTGAGGATGGTAGTACCCCTAAAATCCTTAAATAACGATTTTTTGGGGGTGGGTGGAGCGCATTTAGAAGATTAGTATAAAATCGATAATATTACACAGAAAAAAATGAAAAAGCTAAGAAAAAAACAAAAACAATAATAGGTTGGGTGTGATGGTCATATCCACCAATACAATGAAGCTGACCTATAACAACGACCCACAAAACAAAAAAAAAACGATCAAGTTTAACCGAAGAATTTTATCGTCTGGAATAAATTTTGCTTCTTACACAAGTGTATATTCTTATTTTTATTAAATCTATTTACAAAGAAAAATAATATTTTAATAGTTGTTCTTTTCTTTTTTGGTAAAAAGTGAATAATGCACACACAATGCAAAATTTTACTCTGTGTCCGTATATACTAAAAAAATACAACAAAAAACTATAATAACAAAACTAAAATAAACGGTTTTATGAAATTGGAATCAATTGTACCCAATCAACCACCCCCAAGAAAATGAGGTTAAGAGGTGGCAGTCGCCATATTTTAATAAAAAACGACTTGTAAGTTTGATGATTTCATATTCTAGAACCAAACAGTTTAAGTTGGATTTGGATTCTGTCGATTCATTTTATTCTTTTTATTTCCCATTTTAGCAACTTTTACGGTCATTTGATTTCGAGAACATTTTAAAAATTTCTTTAAAAACCTTTTTGTTCGTGCTATGAAGATTTAATTTAAAATGTTCCAATAGCTATCTACTTTTTTTTAGGTTTTGTGAATCTGCAAAACAACTTTCAAAATAAGAAAATCCATTCAAAATGCTCTTTCCTGATTCAACCGTTCTGGATACTTGAGAATTCCTTTACTCAGTAAGGTTTTATTGGTCCAAATTTATTTCGGTCTCTTACTACTTAAGAGCCTTCTAGTTTGGCGTTAAATTCTGCTCCATTTACACGTAACAAGACAAGTGCTAAAATAAGCCATTATGGATTATACTTGATTTTTTTAGGCATACGAAGTCACTTGAAGAAAAAAAGAACAGCAAACATTTCTATTCATTTTTGTCAACCGAATATATAAATACGGAACTGACAAGCGTTAACGTACACACTTACAAGGCCTTGGACATGCTCTTTAAAGCGTCAAGTTTATCGTTAGATTAATCAAACTTGGCTTTTTTCCATAGTCGATTGATTTCAACACAAAAGTAAAATAAAATCAGTTTCATCCTTAAAGATTAACTTGTTGAGTACAAAAATGATGCCCGACATGCAGACATGTTTTTTCGTTTTAAATTGCAATCTTGGTCCGGCAATTTCAATCCATAATCATTGAAAGCAACCTATGAAAATAATACCAAACAAGAATTCAGTTCACGATTGAGATTACCCATTTTTTTACAAAAAAAAAATGAGAAATTAATTTTTGAAACAAAAACATTTAAATAACTTTTTAATAAATATTTTGCAATAAGGCATATCTATTCATAATTAGCGTTAGATGTGGCCACACCCACTCACACATTTGTGTGAGTATGAAATTTGGCAGTGTGTACCACAGCAATGAATGAATTCAAACGATTTTCCTAAATGAGAGTTTGGACCTCACCAGCCAGGTGCCACTCGCAAACTCATTTTCTCTCGACAACTTCACTGGTGACACCTCCTTCTGTCTCCGTTCTCATGTACTTCCAGAAGTCTTCAGATGGTTGTTATTACAATAAAGGGAGGGAGACAATTCCTCTCCGTTGAAGGAAATAAGCGCTAGTAGCCTTATCTGGAATAAGGAATCATAAGTTCAGAAGATTTATCTTGCAAATGAAGTGTACTGCTCATGAAAGAATCTAAAAATTAAAACTTAATTTAAAAAACTTAGACTTAATTCAAAGAAAAAAATGGTGGCAGGAGAATAACAAACAAGTGTCAACAAAATGTATTCAAACTCTTATGAATTAATCAAATTTCCTAAATATGCTATAAAATATTGCATCAAAATTACTGGTTCTTATAATCAAGAAGATATATTGCTTCACTTTAAAATTAATCAAAATTTAAATCAATTTTAAATAAACCATTAAATATGTAAATATTCGTGCCTTCTTAGAGAAAAGTAACGGGGGAAATTATTGACCTTTTTGAAAGGCAATAGTTCAAATTTTAAATTACTTATAAAAGGAGGAAATCACGAGATTTTATCTGTAAAAGAAATTCCATATAAAAAAAGAGTTTAACGACATAGACTATATAGTGGCTTTTAAATGTTGGAAGTCGACTGAGAAATATAAGGTTAGCATAACAATCTAGAAAAGGATTCACTTAGAAGTTTATACAGATAATATGGAGGACTTATTTATGAGCGTTGAAGTGTCGTATTTCTTACTTTCAATTTTCAAATGAGTGAACCGGATGGTCAAAGAAAGTTCGTGTGGTCAGCTGTTGAAAGAAGAAACTTGAGAAGGACATTTTAGAGACTGACCACCACTGTTCTAGAATTCTAGCCTGGTTCCGTCTTTTCGTGTCTTTTTTCAACGTCTTCCTTTGATCTGACATATTCAGGACCTTGGCCATCGGAAGGAGGTAGTATAGCTGTTCATCTTGTTCCCCAGAGTCGCTGGATAAATGACTAAGGTCGTCAAGCCATAAAAGGTCACTAACCACCCCGATTACAAACAAGCAAATAAAACAACTGTTTTTACCTCTTCTGAAAGGGAGAAAACAGAAATAAGGAATATATCTATCGGGTGGTCGTCTCTATTGTAAATCATCAAAATTTGACAAAACTATTCACACGTCGAATTTGAGAAGTTTTCTACAACTATAAATTTTGTTATCTTAAGGTTAGAACAAGAAAGAAGGCTTTAGGCTATTCTTAAAGGAGTTGAATAATCGATCATTTGACTCCTATAAGAAGAAATATGAATCTGTACAATTTTTCCAGGTCTGGTATTTAACATGAACATTACTGTCGCTTGCAATAAGTCTTAAAAAGTGTTACAAAATAACAGCTGTTTTTTTTTGTTTTTTTTTTAAGAATATGGTTTTATTTTTTGGGAATATTCTCTTTTTTTTAAGAATATGTTTTTTGTTAAAAGAATATTCTTTAAAAAAAAAAGATGCTTTTTGTTAAAAGAATATTCTGTATTAAAGGAATTAATTACTTACCTCAGGGGAACTCCAGCAACTGAAATTCGCTTGCCCCCTCGAGATTGCTTTTATGAAGGTTTTGGTGCGCAAGATCCATTTTGCTCGCCAAAATCTTCTTATTAGGGCAGCTTCGGACAGACAAGGCGCCTTTTTCCCCCTGTGTCTACGTATAACAGGGTATTTTTTTTTTTACCATTATTATATTTTTTGAAAAAAAAAACCTAAAAAATTGTAAAATCATTTAATTTAAACATTTAAAACAACGACCACACTCACTACTGGCGTACTTGATTAAACTGAACTGCACACACCGACCGCATAGAGACCACTGTAACTTTGAAAGTTTAAAGTTTTTTAAACTTTAAACTTTTAAAGTCAATTAAATTCTTTTATTTTTAATTTTAAAATTAAAGGTTTTAATCTTTAAAAAGTCAATTAAATTCATTTATTTTTAACTTTTAAAGTCTTTAATTCTTTTAAATTCTTTTATTTTTAATTTCAAAATTTAAAGTTTTTAGTCCTAAAAGCCTTAATTAGAATTGTTAAATGATTAACAAAAAAGAGCATTAAAGCAAAACATTAAAACCTTCAGATGGTGTTTATTTAAAACAGACACAACAAAAAAAGGTTATAATGAATCCTAAATAAAATCGACGCCGAATCGGCCCGACGCCGAATCAGCCCCGACGCCAAATCGGCCATGCTGAAAGGGCCACACCAAGAGGGCCACGCCGAATCATCCCATTTCCTGTTTTATAGTTAAAAATAAAATAAATTAACAGTGTGTCTACCTGACTGCGTGTGCGCTGTCTGTCGGTACGGTTGTTCGAAAATGTTTATAATTTAACTTTTTTTAAGTAAAATAACGTTTTTGCAAAACTCTTTTGGTTAATTATTTTCTAATTGATTTTTTAAGGAATATTTTTATTAAATCATTTATTTAGACGCTATTATTTTCCTGAATGCTGCCATAGTAGTCCCAGAAGTGATGAAACGATGGTGATGAGAAAATTTGGAAATTCTATGACCGACAATTTTTAAAACTTCGTTACCTCTTGAAAAAACAATTTTACGCCTTATTTTTTTTTAATAAAACGAGCAAAGATTAATTTTTTTTAATTAAAAAATTCAAAGAGAATAACATAGTTTAACTATTTTAATGAGGGTTTGTTATTTAAAAAAGGGAAGAAAAAACAATTTTTTTCATTAAATTCAAAAAGTACATTTCCAAATTAAAAAATCTTTATAAAATCAAAAAATTACCTGTCAGTAAAAAAATAATGATAAATAATTAGTTACACGCTTACTTTACTAAAAAAATTTCACTTGACAGACTTCATTCATTAGAATTATTTTAATGAAACCGTTTTCTTAAGGTGTCCGTTAGATAA
>JAUZSX010330822.1:0-11054 GCA_034780655.1 Idiosepius hallami | reverse complement strand
ATAAAGCCCGGGTAAGAGCACGTAAAAATGGCCTTGTGCCAAACTTGGGTGTGCTCACCAAGTAAATATCATATTTTAAGATATTAACATGGTAATACATTCTTCGCACTAGATTAAATTATAAAAACTCCAGCAGTACGTATTCCGCGGTTGTTATATCCTGAACATGCTTTGGTCACACAAACCTTACCCATTCCTTCATAGTAAAACAAGAACCACCACAATACCTGACATGTCAGAATACTTGTACAAGAAACACATCCTCGTAGAATGTAAAGTCTATGCTAAACCGAGAAAACGCCACTTAAAAACCAAAGATATGAAAAATATATTTAAAACCTAAACAACAATATTCTCTTATTTTTGAGAGAGAATATAAAACCTAACTCTTTTGCCAAATTTGGATTGGTGCTCACCAAGTAAATATAATAAAACCTAACTCTTTAAAAAACAAACAAACAAACAAAAAACAAATAATCTTGTTCTTCCCAAAAAATAAAGACAAACAACCACCTTCAAAAAAAAAAAAGAAAAAAAAAGAACAAACACAAAACATAACCAAGCAAAAACTGTAAAACAAGTGGACTAGGTAGAGCATTTTTAAACAGTTTTCTGCATTGAATAACCCAATGACGGTCGATATACTGATTTAATCAATCAATAAATCAACCAATCGATCAATCAATATATTCCCCAGTGAATTTTTCCGACAGAAAGTGTATATTGAATATATCTACTTATTGAGTTATTAATAGTGTAATTATTATTATTAGGGCTAGTATTGTTCATCTATTTTTATTGTGGATCTCACACTTATCACCAGGTATAATCACACCCAGCAATATTATCATCATTATTATTATTATTACTATTAATATTATTATTATCATTATTATTATTATTATTATCATTATTATTATTATTTTTATTATTTGAGTTATTATTGTTTTATAATTATTATCATTGTTATTATTATTGTTGTCACTATAATAATAATAGTAATGATAGTAAAAATAATGATAATAATGATATTATTATTATTATAGTTATTATTGTTTTATAATTATTATCGTCGTTATTATTGTTATCATAATAATAATAATTATTATTATTAATAATAATACTAATACAGTTATTGCTATTCAATTTCTGTAAATCTGCACAAAAACAGTTAACAACAATAATCATTATCAAAATCATTATGGTGATCCTAATCCTAATCATGATCTTCCTTCTATTTCGTCTTATTTGTATGACTGATGGTTGTAATACTTATCAACTTTTAGCCAATGACTTTTAAGAATTCGAAGCAAGTTTATTGAGGGAGAAATTCTGAGAGAGCTTCCGTTCTTCATTATCTGATTTAAAAGTTATAGATCTGCTCGTGCGAAAATTTAGGAGTAAAAATTCTATGGAGAAGCAGGGCAGTCGTAAAAATCTATTTAAACCAATTTCGAAGTCAATTTAGTCAATCCGCATGGGAGATGATTGTTTCTTTGGGCAAGATGTTTTCATTAAAAATATATTTTTAATGGAGATTGTGTCGTACTGGGACCGGCGACTTAAAATCGGCAATAAGTGGAGGAAATAATTTAGTTTTATCTAAGAATAAACGGATGAGATATTTACAAACTATTAAGAACATACGACAATTGTTCAACAGACATATGTATTTACATATGTATTTAGATATGTACATGGTGACTGCCACTTCTTTATAGAAGAAGACAAACCCTATGACACGGCTACACACAAATGAGTCCACACGTAGTTCCAAAGATCTCCCCCAGACTTGACTATTGTCACATACCCAACAGGAGAGACTCTTACGGTTTACCCACTTTCTCGTATTTTTTTGACCTAAAACCTGAGTGGCCGGCACTGTGATTATTAACTATGGCTGTGGCAATATTCTTTTTTAAAAGAATATTCTTCTCAGATCTCTATTTATTTAGTTTTTAATAAAAGTATGTTATCATGGCCCTACCAAAAAGTAAAGAATTAAAATAAACGGTAAAATCACAAAATAATGAAGTCTATGACAAGAATAATGTTAAAGAAGTGCATATTATTACAACCTTACGAAGATCGGTTTTTCTTGATCATCCTCTTCGATTGACATGTATATTACAGTATTGAGCATTTTTCTTATTCATTAATCACCATTTTCTTGAAAGTATGATTTTATTTATTCCTTATACTTATGACTTAAACGTTATAACTACTGTGCTACAATTATAGTTTGTTTTTTAGTTTGTTTTACGGAATATTAACCCTTTCAGGTCATTTAATGACGAAAAGTCATATTTTGTCAAACGTTCTTTTCTATCCACGCATATGTTTTTTTTTCTATTTGAATAACATAATATGCACTAATTAATCCATAGGTAGAGGGAATTTAGGTATTCATACCTTTCGAAAGGTATTAGTCAAATTAAGGACGCAAAATATTATTATTCCGAAGTCTGACTACATTTCCACTATCCCAAGTGGACTTTCCCGACTTACGGTCATGAGTACTTTTAATTATTCTGGAAGTATATTAAATAGGTTGCATCTATGAATTTATTGCTTATTACAATAATAATAATAAAATTAAAAATATTTAATAGGATAATAATAATATATATATATATATATATATGAAGAGATCCCATGAGATCAAAACAGCTGTTTAGTGTGAATTGAGCCCCTGGTTTGAAAATGAGATTTTAATCCCGAAATATTACCAAATATAATTTTAAAAAACGCATCATACAGCCTTATAAACTTATACTTTATAAACTATAAAGTTTATACTTATACTTATACTTTATAAACTATAAAGGTACAAAATTGCAAAGTTTATAAGGCTGTATGATGCGTTTTTTAAAATTATATTTGGTAATATTTCGGGATTAAAATTCCATTTTGAAACCAGGAGCTTAAGCGATTTGAGCCCCTGGTTTGAAAATGGGATTTTAATCCCGAAATATTACCAAATATAATTTTAAAAAAAAGCGCATCATACCGCCTTATAAACTTTGCAATTTTGTACCTTTACATCAACAATTTTATGATGCTTCAGAAGAACTATAACCTTCTATTATCTTTTTTTTAATTAGCCTAATATTTTAGCAAAAAAAGTATTAACTAAGCCATTTCAACTTCAAGATTATAATACATAACTTCATAATGGTCTTATTTTTATGTAAAATAATTAATTAATTTAAAAAGGAAACAACCAACTTCAAAAGGGAACAATCAAGTTCAAAAAAATTCTACCACTATTATTGCAGTTTCTACTAATATGGGATATTCAATTCAATCAGTTACAGTTCTGAATTAAGTTCAGTTTTTTTATGATCAATTTTATACCAAAGTGAAATGGAACTCAAAACAAGAATGGAAAAATAGTTGAAAGAAAATTAGAAAATGTTAAGTTTCCACGATGGAATTGATTCGTAATTTAACGTAAACATCCGGGGAATGAATTCGTCCTTACAGAGCTGTTATCTTCCTCACCATCGGAAATAAACAGGGAAGGATTAAAGAAAAAAGGCGGTGAAGTTGAGAAAAACTAGTAAACGGTTGATGGTCCGTTTCACCTTTGTCCATTTGCAGATAAAGGATTAGGCAGAATTTTAGGAAGATTCATTCCTTTCATTTGCTTGCAAGCATTTATCACTCGAGGCATTTACATTAACGGTACGAAATAAAACATGGGCCAGACAGGCATGGACGGCGACAACTGGTCGACATTGCTCCTAGAAATTGAATAAATTACTTTATAGAAATACCAGTGCCGTGCTTAGACACTTAGCGCCCCCGAAACAGAATGTGCCTTGTGGACCCTTTACCCTAAAAATCCAAGTTTAAACTACCTCATCATATAGGGCACTATCAACTTCAAAAGGGAACAATCAACTTCAAACTTCAATTCTATATTATATTTATAATTACTTGGTGAGCACAAAGCCAAGTTTGGCACAAGACCATTTTTTACGTGCTCTTACCTGGGATTTTGGCATTTTGTGTTACCCTTCATGTAGATGAGTTGCTCCCTGAGTTAACAAGCCTCATCTACGTAAGGCAGCTAAAGGTGAATGCAATGGTTTTGACTACGATTTAAACTCGCGTACTACGATTCCAGAGCCCGAGCTTTTACCAAAAACCCAACTTCGCTGCCTTTGACGATATATATATATATATATATATATATATATATAATACCCTGGGGAAAGGTATGAATCTCGATTTAGGGATTAAATAGCACATATATGATTCAAAATACTATGCGTGGACAAAAAAAATCCTAAAAAGGATTGTTCTCGACATTAAATGACCAGAATAAGTTGATATATTTATTTTGTGAACAGCACCAACCAAGTTTGACAGAAGCTTATTTCTATGTAAATGCAATGGTTTTCATTGGGATTTGAACTCTCGTACTACGATTCCAGAGCCTGAGTTTTACCATCGGTTGATATGGTGTAAAACACAAACAATTTAATTCAAAGTCGAATACGACAAACAAAAGACCTTTTTTATTAACATCTGAGTAGTGGCGCATTAATGTTCACAATGTATGGCCAATTCACGCTGGAGACACCGGTTCCCGTCAGATCACCGAAGTTAAGCAACATCGAGCCTGGACATTTAAGAATACCAAATACTGTACCAGGGCAAGTAACAACCCTGCACGCGATGCCCCTGCTACTCCTTTCGAGGAAACCAATTGCTACACCACGCATATCACTGTGCGATGAAATATGGTACTGTAACAAGGCAAGTAAAAAACATGTACGCCGTGCCCCTGCTACTCCTTTAATGGAAACCAATTGTTACACCACACACATCACTGTGTGATCCGATATGAATGAATGTTAACAAATAAAGGGAAGTATACGGAAGGAAAACAGGGACAGAGAAGAATTAATTAATTAATAAGCTGGAAATTACATTATATCATGATTTTACTCAGTTTATAGCCTTGGCCATAATTCATCTTTGTAAATTCTTAGAGCAAAGAAAAGAGATTGTGTAAGTTTTATCGAGACCATTTGGGTAATACCAGGAAATTAGGTTTTTTTCTTTGTTCCGTGTTAAATCAATGGCCAAACGATACAGGAATTGGAAAAGAGGGAATAAAAAGACAGAGTAAACAAACCAAATATTTATCTTTTATAAGGTTGATTTATAAATACCAAATAGCGGAAATAATGGGAAATAGCGACGTATTTATAAAGTGCGATAATTTTTATATAAATTGATAATAACACGCTACACCAGTATATAGATGTTTCCATTCTGTGATCGATACTCAGAGTGAAAGAAAAAGAAAAAAGTAAAAATACCAATTTTTTTCTTGAACAAGTGTTATTCAAATAATAAAAATAGTTATAGAAATGTAACTTCTCTATTAAAAAAACAACCAGAAAAAAAACAAAAAATAAAAAATAAACTTAATTAATGAACTGAATGACACGTTGGTACAATCACATTTGCGATTGTACCAAAGTGTCTTTCAGTTCATTAGTTAAATTTGGTTTTAATAAAAAAAGTTTATTATTATCAGTAATTATTTCACATGCTTCGGTGTGCGACTTATGGCCCACCCTGTACATAAAACTCTTGAATTATGTTATATTTAGACGAGAAGGTTTTGTTTCTAAAAATCTGTATTTTTGCATTCTGGTTATAATTATTAACCTTTCTGCAATTATATTAAGTTCTCCTTCTGCTGACGTTAGGAGAGGTTATATTTGATCTTAACATGTCATGTCCTCACTTTTTGTTTTATCATTTTGTACAATAATTACTCATAACCTGCTTAGGCTTCCAGCTATAATCATTATGAATTGTTTTAGTGGTGATCAATTAAGATAAGAAAATAACATGGAGTTTTCTAGAATAGCAAAGAGAAAGAAGATTCACAGTGTAGAAGAAGATTTGATTTGTTTGGGATTTAACGGCATATCAACCACTTTTGGTTGATCATTTAATGCCAGAATGGTATTTTGTTTATGTTTACTTGATTCTCTCAAGATTATATTATGTGTGTGTGTGTCTTTTTTTGCTTTTGGTTGCCAGGGCCAGCTCTTGAGGGTTTCAAGGGTTAAGGCCATAAAAGATTTCTTTTTATGAAAAGTGTTCTAAATTCATCCATTACGATCTCTTTACTGGAAAAACCCTCCGTTGTTAAATATGCATTTCAAATTCTTTCGACAATGAATGAAATTGGTGTGACCTTCAGCCAGGGTCGAATTGAAAGCCATCACATTTAGGGACATTTACGCTTCATGTGTTCTTTCAGAAACATTCAATCAATGCTTTGTATGAATCTTAGATTCCTAAAAGACTGAAATTATAGAATTCTTCAATAGATAATATCCTGGGTGTATTGTGGGGGAAACACACCTTAGAATGAACTCTTCCAATCACTATAAATGTGATCACTCTCATCAACCAGATAGAGAGAGAGAGAGAGAGAGAGAGAGAGAGAGAGAGGATTTTAGCATAGCTGCCAGGAGCCGCTATGCTGCCAGACCGTATGCCACTATGAATGTACTTTTTGTTAATATATGTGTTAACCTTTAATACTGTCGTCTTGTTTCTTATATTTAATAACTACACTGTATACAACACCACACTCGACCACAAGTGGCGACCACAACAACTGGCGACGCTAGGATTCGAACTCACAATTACAACAGAGTGAGTCCGCTGAGTTAATAAAAGAAAAAAACCGCCGCGGAAAATTCTAGATGCTCTCCGGATAAATTGCTGCCTATTGTACGTATCTAGTGCCTTGCTAAGCCTCATAGCGGTCCCGATGCAGAATACACCTTGCGGTCCCTTTACCTTAGATTCGCAAGTTGCACCCCAGTCAACATACCGGAGCTTCGATCAAAGACTATATATGCAATCAAATATATATACAAAGATTGACAGAAAGAGATATGGATCGATAGATGTATATTTCAAGTGTGATAATGATTTTCTAATTAAATTTCTAATTGATTATATTACTAATCTTTTGCATTACAAAAGATCTGTGAAGCAAAGGTGCCTTGATGCGGAGTCTGCGGGGGCGCTAAGCACGGTACTGCTTTCACCAGACCCAAAAGCTTTCGGGTCGATGGCAGAAACGTCTTTGAAAATGATAGTCTTTATTTTGAGGTGTTGTTTTTGTTATTATTTGGCAGGTATAATTTTAAAGTGTTTACGAATTTTGGGGACTACTTATTATTATAATTATTTTCGTACAAACAAAAAATCAATTAAAAGCTTTTTTTTTATAATTTTTTTTTAAATCTTAAACAATAACGATAAGAATTGTAAGGATGAGGAATAAATAGCCTCTCATACCTTTCCTAAGAGTATTAAAAAATCAACACGAACGATCAATCTGTTTCCAAACACGATCCATACATTTCATTACTCGCTTTATTGACAATCGTACTTTTCTTGGTTAATCTTCCTGTTTCAACATTTAACTGCTGATACCATGTCAGCAAACACGCATGCGCAGTGCAATCAAATCAAGTAAACAAGTCAATAAAAGTTAGCTTCCTTTCATTGGTTTCCAAACGTAGTTATGAAGAAGAACGACCCCCAAGACGAAGAGCGGTCGAAAATATCCAAAGAAGTGTTCGCCACAAAGTAGACACCTTGACTCTAACGATATTACATACGCCATGCTTTTATGCAGTTTTATTAGGAAACAAAACAAGATATCTGGCTGGCTATAAATTCCCACATTACTGTCCAATACCTTCTAATGTGCATCTTTGATCGTATTTAATAGAAACATGATTTGCCTACATAAAATAATTACGAAGACACAAATGAGTTATATTTTGTTTGTTGGCCTGTCTTGGACCCGCCTATTAACACAATTGTAGTGAAATGATTCCGGTGACAATTGAATTAATGTATTCCATTATTTCGTTTTCAGACCAATCATAAGGCCTGATACAAAAATAAGATTAGGGCAATTTTTCAAGGAAGTAAGTTGTTCTCCGACATCCCAGTCCATAGTTGTTAACCCTCCTTCATTTCATGCAGTTTATACACACACAGACACACACACATATTTCATTTCTAAGTTTAGCAACAACAAAGTATTTGCTGAAAGCTCTACAACAGTATCAAGCATTTTATTTATTAATCACCATTCTCTTTAGATATTTTAATTTGGAGAGTTTCTTAGTATATATATATATATATATATATATAATGGGCAGCGACGGTGGAGCATTGGTTAAGGCTCGGGTTATGGAATCGTATTATGCGAGTTCAAATCACAGTCAAAACCATAGCATTCACTTTAACTGCCTCGAGCAGATGGGGTTCGTTAACTCGGGAGAGCAACTCAGAGGTAAATGGTAACACTGAATTAAAAAAGCCAAGGTATTTAGAGCACGTAAAAATGGCCTTGTGCCTAACTTGGATATAATATATATATATGTATACATATATATATATATTAATCTGTAGAGTAAGATTGCTTATATTTATAGTTAGAGTACTCAATATCAGTGATAGATCGTGTTTCGGCCTAGTTACCCTCAGGCCGTCATCAGCGCATTGTCAACGAATCTTGTACTAGGCCAAAACGTAGTGTAAAAAAACATCAAATCACTGAGATAAGGATAGAAGTCCGAAGAATAAAGTCAATTCCTAAATTATGATGCCTCATCTCAAAATAAAAATAATAACTGATATTAATGTTGTAGTAATTTATTATTAAAATGTATTTGTTTCTAGTTTAATTAAACACTTGAGAAAACAGTTATGTAGAATCAATTAGTTTTACATTTTTCAAGTTTTAATTATTATTTCTGCAGTTAATTGCTAGATGCTGGTTCCTCTATGATTGTAGTTTTGTTTTTTGAATGGAACTAACTACATAAAGCTAAATAACATTATATTCAAATGTGAATGTTTCAGCGTAAATGATTCAATAATTATTATAATTAATAGAAATATTATTCTGTATTGAAATCAAAGAACCATGCACGCAATTTTATACAAAATCATGTAATCATTTGATTTTATTCTCTAGTAAAAAAAAAATCATTCAAAAAGGAAAAAAAATAGAAGATAATTTTGCCTCATTGAAATATTGATAAGTTGCACTTGTCTATGGCAGAATTTTCTTCTTAAGTCCTTTTAAATCTCTTAAAAAACTGATCTGAAAAAATAAAAATGATGTGTTGTCATGCTAGGACTATAAATAACAACGTGACCATCACGCATATGAAACTCAGATTATATCTTCATATATATATATTTTTACACGCAATTCATAACCGAGGTAAATAAGGCTTGATATAAGTTACCCTGATTTGATTTCTCTTGGTTTCTATGCTGTTCTCTTTTGTATAGATGTATTTATCGACATGTCAATGTAGACGGAACAACTTGCATTCGAACCTGCACACTACGGTTCCAAAGTCCGATTGCCTATCTACTGTGCTAGGTATGACAGAAAATGGCAGAGATTTGATACCTCCCCTTTGATTAAAACATTGATTACATTATGAATAATAAAATAAATTCACTTTTCATTGCTCTCATTATTTCAAGTAAACATTTTTTTTCAATAAATAATAAAGAGTTGTTTATAAAAAATTTGATACCTCCCCTTTGATTAAAACATTGATTACATTACGAATAAGTAAATAAATTCACTTTTCATTGCTCTCATTATTTCAAGTAAACATTTTTTTCAATAGACAATATAGAGTTGTTTATAAAAAGATTGATACCTCCCCTTTGATTAAAACATTGATTACATTATGAATAAGTAAATAAATTCACTTTTCATTGCTCTCATTATTTCAAGAATACATTTTTTCAATAAATGATAAAGAGTTGTTTATAAAAGATTTAAAAAAAAACAACTTTTTATTCAATAACCTTCGTAGTTTTTCAATATTTTTTTTCTCACCATCAGTTCAAAAAATTAAATAATTTTTTGTTGTTTTCGATTCATTTTTCTTTGTTTATATTATAAAAACGAAACAAAACCAGTTAATATTTGTTATTTCACATGCAAAACTAGTTTTAATGTCGCGAGGGGTAAAATTTAAAAAATCAACCTGTCATGCCTATGGCATCAGGTATTCTTAGCCCTTTCGATCCTAACTTATCAAAATTTCCAAGTAGTTACTCAGAGCTGTTATATCAGAAGAACAGATTAGGGTCAAAATTTTAGTGTATCTTTTTTTTGCCTTGTGTTTTTACGGCCGATATATCGGCCCTATAGGGTCTTAAGTGTTAAATGGTCACCCATTTATGAGGCGCAGGGTGGCCTTGCTTATTTATATCTTTTTAAACAGAATTAGTCTAAAATAAAAAACAACGGTGTGGGTTGTATTTCAACAGTTATTCGATGCACCAGCGATAAAAGGTTTTAACTCTGAAGGGCCAATATATCGGCCCTGGTTATCTAAAGCAAAAAAGACAACGATATTTTGAATTTAATATGCTCCTCTAATATATAACGGCTGTGAGTGACTACTTGGTAATTTTGATGGGTCGGGGTTCAAAGTTAATATGTTCCTCTAATATATCGGCTCTGAGTGACTACTCGATAATTTTGATGAGTCGGGGTTCAAAGGTTTAAAAAAATCTGAAAATTGATCAAATCATAAAAAAAAAATCATTTAAAATATTTCGTGCTGTCTTGCCGTTTTTTGTTATTCAATGATATAAATAAAACATTTATTAAAGTCACGATGTAATTGATAAGGCAACGCTTTTCTTTCAGTTTTAGGTTTCTAAAACAAAACAAAAAAAGAAACGTTCAATTAATTTAATCAAACACAAAGAAAATGAAATTTGCTATAAAAAAAAAACAAGAAGAGAATATCCACAAAATTAATCAAATTAGAAGACAAAATAGTTTTTATTTTATTTCATTTTATTTATTTATTTATTTAAAAAAAAATAAGTATAGGGTTGGCCAAAAGTCGCTTCGGGTTTTCCGCATATTAATCAACTTTTCATGAGTCATTATGCTTTTAGCACTCTACCCCAAAAGTCACCTTCAAAGAAGGCCACTC
>JAUZSX010330812.1:0-11054 GCA_034780655.1 Idiosepius hallami | reverse complement strand
AAACCATTGTATTCACCTCTAGTTGCCTCGGGCAGATGGGGCCCTTTAACTTGGGAGAGCATCTCATCTAGGTGAAGGGTAACACCGAATGTAAAAAGCCCGGGTAAGAGCACATGAAAATGGCCTTGTGCAAAACTTAGGTTGGTGCTCATCAAGTAAATATAACACACACACATATATATATATATATATAGATATATATATATATATACATGTGTGTGTGTGTGTGTGTGTGTGTGTGTGTGTTTACAATAGTATATATATATTACTTTTCTGAAATCGTGTTATGCGTGTTCAAATCCAAGTAAAAACCATTACATTCACCTTAGCTACCTCGGGAAAGAGCACATAAAAATGGCCTTGTGCCAAACTTGGGTTGGTGCTCACCAAGTAAATATAAATATAATATATTACTTTTGTGAGTTTTAACCCTTTCGATCCTAAAGGGCCGATATATCGGCCTTAGTAACCAAAGACAAAAAATGACACACTGACATTTCGGCCCTAATATTTTTTTAATAGAACGTCTCTGAGTGACTAAATTAGTCATATTACTAAATCAGGCTCCAAAGGTATGGCTGAAATATTGTTGTGTGTGCGTCTTCTTATGCCTTAAGTTGCCAGGGCCGATATATCGGCTCTTTAGGGTTTCAAATTGTTAAGCATGTCTGTAACTCACCTGGCGTATTATTAGTAATATATTTAGAAATTTCCCTGGTGTTCTCATAATATTTAACAAAATTTAGTTTTGTGGTCGTAAATGAAGAAGTGTGTCTGGATATTACGACGTATTCTTATATCGGTGTAAGTTATAGACTGCCTGATACTATACTTTACTTTACTACTGTGTTTTAACTGTTTACTTTGCTTGTAGCAGAAAGGAGTGAGTGTTTTGTGGTTGAGTTAAAAGAAGAGGGTGTTTATTTTCTATAGAAGAAGAAGAAGAAGAAGAAGAAGAAGACCAAGGAAAGGAAGAGGATGAAGAAGAAGAAGAAGAAGAGGAAGAAGAAGAAGCAGGAGAAGAAAAAAAAGAAGAAAAACAAGAAGAAGACCAAGGAAAGGAAGAGGATGAAGAAGAAGAAGAAGAAAAAAAACAAGAAGAAGAAGAATAAGGAGAGGAAGAAGAATAATAATAATAAGAAGAAGACCAAGGAAAGGAAGAAGAAGAAGAAGAAAAAGAAGAAAAACAAAAAAAAGAAGAAGACCAAGGAAAGGAAGAGGATGAAGAAGAAGAAGAAGAAGAAAAACAAGAAGAAGAAGAAGAAGAAGAAGAAGAAGAAGAAGAAGGAGAAAAACAAGAAGAATAATAAGAAGAAAAACAAGAAGAAATATTAGACTTACCTTAAAATAAACAAAAGTTTAAATGCCAACGATTTCTGTTTAAAATTTCTAATGTTTGAATATAGAATTATTTTTCTTTTTTTCAATTTAACCCACCCCCTATATTAACCTTTATCCTCACTTTCTAATCCCAACATTTAATTATTTCTCATATTGTTGACAATAAGTTGCGGAAATGTTAATTACAACTATTATAAAGGCTAAGATGTTTAGTTAAAATTTAAATATATGGACATGATTAAAAATGTCCAAGTTCAAATTACTACAGATAAAAAAAAAAATAAGACACGTTTCTAAAACGTTTAGTTGTTCCTTAAATAAGCATATTTATTAGCAATAAAATTATTTTGTCACTTCCCCTGCTATACCATTTCCCGTAGGACGGGAATTTTTTTTCAAATCCATTTGACTAGATGAATGATAGAGGAGCACAACGTTTAATCAATGAAGGAAAATAAAATAAACCGTGACTAAATCAAACATAGAATTTATGATGATGATGATGATAATGATGATGATCATTATCATAATACTGATAATCATGATAATCATGATAACGACGATGGTGATAATTATGATGATGAAGACAAGGACGGCGACGATTATCATTACAACAGTGATGATGATAATGATGATGATCATTATCATAATGCCGATGATCATGATGATGACAACGATGTTGATGATAATGATGATGATGAAAAAAGGACGACAACGATGATTATCATGACAACGGTGATGATGATAATGGTGATGATCATTATTATAACGCCGATGATCATGATGATGACAGCGACGATGATAATGATGATGACAGAGATGATGATAATGATGATGATGGAGACAAGGACGACGACGATTATCATGACAACGGTGATGATGATAATGATGATGACACTAATGATGATCATGATGATAACGTCGATGATGGTGACAACATTGACAATAATGACGATTGTGATGATGATGATAATGATGATTACGATGACGGCGATGATGATGAGGATGATAAAAATTAAGTAGAAACAATAATTATAGAAAAGATATGGCGAAATTCGAATGCCCCTTTTGGTGCGATGGGTCGGTCACAAACCTGATTAGGTTTACTTAGAATCAACCCACCGAAAATGATTCACTAGAACTAAACCAATTAGTAAAACGATGCTATTTTAAGAGACGCGCAGGTGAGCATATACTACATGTCCATAATTGAGTTGTACTTAGCTTCATTGCGTCTGGTTTTAATTTGAGATTAATTATTTCAATTCTCCAGTCGGCCATTTTCTATCCTCAGATTATCAAAATGAATATACCGATTTCTATAAAATTCAACCTCCGGCCCTTCTTTTTTTCATTTTTTCTTCTAGAATAATTAACAGTTTAGTTAATATTTTTCCTAGAAACAGACAAAGATACTGTAATAGATGCATACACATTCACACACATGAATTAATAAACAGGCTTAAAAACACATATAAATAGATATTTAAACTAATAGATAATTTTTATAGACTGATAGAGAGACAAAGATGGAGAGAGGAGACTGAGAATAAAATTATGAAGTACTTTTTACGGTAAATGAAACGGCTAGTTTAGCGTTTCGTCAGCTTTTTTAAATGAGTTTTATTTATATATTCTTAGATGAGTTAATATCATAGATCAATGCATCTCCTTTACAGCAATGTTTTAATAGAAAGATAGTTATACTGATAGATAAATAAATAGATGGATCGTTTATAATTATGAAATATTTATTACGGTACATAAATAAATAAATGGTCATTTTAGCAAACAATGAATCGTCTCTTCCTTTATTATATAAAGATTTCTATTTTAATATTTTCAGATGAGTTAATTTCATAGTACTATACATCTCATTCACAACAATTTCAATAAGATCTTTTAACCTGTGAATACTTAACGATCGATCTAAAGCCTTAAAAGATGCTTAAAAATAAAGTTTGTTCATACTCAGCTGTATCCGATAAATGAAGATTATTACTTTGTAGAGTAACTAATCTTAGTGAAGTACAACACTGATTTCAAATAAAGAGTAAAAAAAGGCCGTCAAATCAAGGGTAGTAACTCATCTAGGTGAACACAATGATTCCAAAAAGTCTGGGAATGCCATGTGCACGTAAAAACTCTTTTTTGTTTTCGACCAAGTGTATATCATATATTCGTGTTAAAACTGCCATTATCTGAACCAAATAAGAAATACATTGTAGGACTTATCAGTTTAATCAAAGATCAGCATTCTTTATTTAACAGCTAAACAGACTCCTTGCCCCTGCAACTCATGATTTGTAGTAAGGCAAAAGATGATTTGGCTTTTATTAAGACATTGTTTATGTCTAAGTAGTCTTTCAAGTTGAAGGTGAAAGTTGCCTTTTAGATGTAGTTGACACTTCGTATCTAGGGCCTTCACAGTACTTGATAGACTTGTATTCGTTGTTAATTGTGAGCAAGGTTCTCTATTCGTGTGCTGGTTACTCTTTGCTGGAATTCAAAGCAACTCAACATACGAAAACTCTAATGACGTTTACAAAGTTGTTTTTTTTATCCAGATCTAGAATACTATGGTTGACTTAAATTTTTTTTTCTCTTTAGTTCTTCTGCTAGTGCTAGCAGGTCTCACGTGCCTTTCTGTATCAAAGAAGCTCTTGTTCCCAAAATAAAGATTAGCTCACATAGTAATGTTAGATATAGTCCTTAACTTTTCTTTTGTGTATCTTTAGATTTCCTTTTTTCTAATCTTTCTTACTCTAAACATATATTCGTGTTTTCCTCTCCCGTTGGTTTGAATCCTCTATATAGTCTTTTCAGGATGTTTTTTTTTCTGTTCCTCCTTTGTTGTCGTCACCGCTTCTTACCACAGGCCTTTGGTTGTATTTGATCGTCTCCTATTGGTTGCTGTATTGTCTGGTATTGATTGAGGGAGAGTCATGTCTTTCTACGATGGGTACTCTGATCTGAAATTATAAAGAACTCAACTCACAAAGACTGCAAAAAAGCTTTTCAGCAAAGAGATATCAAGTCAAAACAATCAACGATCTTTATTCTCCCGAAAATAATTGTTATTTTTTTAATCTGATTGATCTGTATTTGTAAGTTGTTGTGGGAACACCTGGCATCCCTCAGAATGGGATCGGCCGGTCCCAATATATTCCACTAAGCTTGCACGCGCAACGGGAGATAAATCGTGATGCCTGAGAGGATCATCAACTTTTTGTACGACTGGTCGAAGAAACGACCACCCTTATTCCGTTGTAACACCACCTTCAACAGTAGTGTTTTCAGTGTCGACTTTTTGTTCCGTCATTTTTGGCCCATTGTCGGACCATGGCTGAAGAGGGTGAACGACCCCACCTTAACATTAGTTATTTCGGAGGGCCATAGATATTAGCGAGCGTCTTACAGCAAAAAGTAAGTAGATATATCCAAGCCAACACTAAATGGTCAAGTCACATTGGAGGTACCGATTCTCGACAGATCACCGAAGTTAAGCAACGTCAAACCAAGTCAAGAATTATATAGGTGACTTTTCAGAATACCAGGTACTGTACCATGTGCTGGGGCTGGAAATACGCAGGTTAGTATCTGAGGGCACGGTTTAACCTATGGGTAGATGAACCGCTAGTCTTTAGTTAGACAGCAATGTGAAGTTCAAATTCCAAGGAGACTCGC
The DNA here is from genome assembly GCA_034780655.1 of Idiosepius hallami. Lineage (NCBI taxonomy): Eukaryota > Metazoa > Mollusca > Cephalopoda > Idiosepiidae > Idiosepius > Idiosepius hallami. The sequence continues at coordinate 6,026 of JAUZSX010330812.1, read as the reverse complement.
CACTGAATAGTATTTGTTCAGTGGTTAAGCCAGGTAAACCTGCAGAGGTTAATATGCCGACGTATACACACACAACAAAAGAAGAAATTTATGAAATTTTAAATCGTATTTCCAACATCTTTAAAGGGCATAAAACGAAAAACTTATATTGCCACTTCAATTCATTCTATAAAAACCGATGATTAAGACAGAAAGTATAAATATATTTTGAGGTGATCTTTAACGACGCACTGATCACATATCAGAGTATATACAGAGCAAAATGCTGATATCTGACATTGCTTGGTTCCTTACAGAGTCCAATTATTGCGTTCTAAAGAATTTTCTTCAGATAGCTATTATTTTGTTAATGAATTTTACACGATTTCTAAAGACCGAACGAAAAAAAAAAGAAACAAAAAAAAAACAAAAACTACATTTATTTCTCATCGAGGTTCCAAAATGAAGAAGTCTTATAAACCATTTTTCCCATATATTTTAGGGGGGGTATTGCTTCTTTGTTTTGTTTTGTTTTATTTTTTAGGGGTTGGAGCATTGGTCAGTGATTGTCGATTCAGGTCAAATAATGTATCGATTAAGGTGATCAATCTTTAGAACGCTGGGAGATATTTGCTTTCTATTAACTTTTTTCTTCTTTTTTTTCTTTCCAACTGGAAACGAATCTAAATATTCCAGATTGACTCTATTTTTAATGTATTTATTTCATATTATTTTTTTTTCCTTTTTCAGAATGTTTTTAGGGTAAACGGTTGGAAAGTATGAAGGATAAGTGTTGAGGTAAAAAATGATGGAAAAAAAAAGTAAAAATTGAGATGGTATGAATAAGAATATATATATTTTAATATATTGTCTATGTAAGAATAAAAAGAAGAAAAAGAGAAAAATCAAAGGAAAAGAAACTGGAAAAAAGTTAGAAAAAATCAAAAAAAGTGACAGAAAAAGAATAAATAAAAAAGGGAGGCCAATGAAAAGAAAAAAATGAGGAAAGAAAACAAGAAAAAGAAAGAAAGAAAGAGCAAAACAAGTACTAACGAAGAAAGAAAGAAAGAAAGAAAGAAAGAAAGAAAACCAAAAAGGGTTTCAAGAAAAAAAAAGGGACAAGGAATATGAAGAAAAAGAAGTAACAAAAAAAATAACAAAAATATAATTTGCTTCATCAATTCAGCGAATTGTACATGTGAAAATAACTTTCAATAGATCTTTTAAAAATTGGGTGTCAGAAGCCACAAAGATTATTATTGCAATGATTCGTTTCGGTCAGCGAAAAGAAAACTCACATATTGAAAAGAAAAAATAAATTGAAGCAGTTAGATGCTATTGACGATTAGAAAAGGAATCCTATCTTAAGTTTTCACTAGGCCAACGGTAATCTGGACTTATGAATAAACGCTTTCGAGACTAAAACTCTAATAAGGAACCATAAAAGATTAATCGACTCTCCAAATCATTCTCTCAAGACAACTTTTATGAGAAACTTTCGACTCTATTATTCTTTACGACTAAAATTACTCTCTTTCTTTAATATGATTCCTAAAAGAAAATCCTAATCCATATGTTTATAATAATCTTCGATTTCTCAAAACTCATATAGGACAGAGACGATGGAGCATTGGTAAAAGCTCGGGCTCTGGAATCGTATTACGCGAGTTCAAATCCCATTCAAAACCATTACTTTCACTTTAGCAGCCTCGGGCCGATGGGGCTCGTTACCTCGGGAGAGCGGCTCATCTAGGTGAAGGGTAACACCGAATGTAAAAAACTCGGGTAAGAGCACGTAAAATGGCCTTGTGCCAAACTTTGGTTGGTGCTCACCAAGTAAATATATATACATAAGGATGTTTTATGGTTATTAATAGGGAATAAAATAAGTACTTAGGAAAATTTATTTAAATCTATTCATAGAAAGCCACTGTAAAAGACTTCCATATTAAGATAATTTTGGTCGATTTACAAATTCTTATTGGAATAAAGATATGAAACCATAAGTTTATACACTGATATCTTTAGATAGAAATTTAATTCATTCCATGACCGCCATCAAAAAAACAGAACAAAACAAAAAAAAAATTCATATCTCAAAGCAATTATTTCCATTTAGATTAAAAGAAACCAAATTAATCTATACAAGGTTAAGTAATTTGCTCCAAATATCCTAAAATTATACTTAAAATTACCTTCTATAAAACTAAAAAACACATACTGTATGGTAATTATAGAATGAAAACATCAATACTATATTTACTTTATCGAGCACCAAACCAAGTTAGACACAAGGCCATTTTTAATTGCTGTATGTATCTGGGCTTTTTCAATTCTGTGTTGCGCTTCACCTAGATGAGTTGCTCTCCCAAATTAACAAGCCCCATCTGCCCAAGGCGGCTAGAGTGAATGCAATGGTTTTTGACTGGGATTTGAACTCGTGTGATATGATTCCAGAGCCCAAGCTTTTACCAATGCTCCAACGTCGCTGTCCCAAAAACATCAATTTGTATAGATAACATTTTTAATGTGTGGTATTAAAATGCTGCCAATAACTGAGCTGAGTTTCCCTAATTGACAAATGTAATTTTAATTACCATTCCATAATAACAATCTGAATTAATTTTTTTTTTTTTTTTGATTTGCTTTAATATGTAACATCTTTCTTATTATTTTTGTATACCTGTATGAAGAAGGCCAAAGGTTAACTTAATTGAAATGTTTTTAAACAAAAAAAAATGAATAAAAATAAGATCAATATTTCAAATAATACTTAAATAAAATAAATCTTATTTTTGAACTGAAAACTTCAGTAAATAATTTACAAAAGACCAAAAATCATTTTGAAGTTAAAACAATTTTCATTGTTTTTCAAAATCCTTGAGATGAGGTATGATGAATATTTTTAGGGGAATTTTTCGGACAATTGTCCTCATCTTTATTTTTATATTTTTTTTAAACATTAAAAATTAAAAAACATGAACACAATTCCATCCCTACCCGATGAAGACCGAAGGTTCACCCGGTCGAAATGTAGTGATTTAAAAAAAATATAAAAATAATGATGAGGACAATTGTCCGAAAAATTCCCCTAAAAATATTTATCAAAAATCTTCCGAATCATTGATATCAGAAGTTGATATGCCATTAAACTCAAAAAACCTAAACCAAACATCATTATCCTAAAAATAATGTATTCAGTCTCTTTTCTTTATATTTCTAAGTTTGTTACGTCTTGCTATATTTCCTCACTTCTTTAGCCAGTCTTTTTAATTTGAACAAATGGTTATAAAACACCATGGTTCACAGTGGGTAAGTATATTTTTTCCCCTTACATTTTGATTAGTATTCTTTTCCAAAGAACGTGCTTACAGCAATGGAAATGACAATTCAATAACATATGATGTTTGGAAAATAATTTAATAAATTTTTTTGTTGTTGATTTATTTTCATTGACTTTTCAACAATATTCTTTCATTTACTTCTTTCTTCTCTTTTTCATTAGAGTATTAGCTCAAGTTCTGGCTACAGTAACTCGACCAAAATCCAATCGACCAACAGATGGCGTTCTATTTGTCAATGTGGAGTTATCGCCCATGGCTTCTCCAGCCTTTGAGCCTGGAAGGTGAAGAGAGTTTAATTCTTTTTTTCCAAATTCTAAAATTATCTCTTTTACTTTTTGTGAAGATGGAATAAAATCAAGTGTTGTTTTATGTTTGTAAATGTTGATAAATCTTTAATATTTCTATTCATGTAAAATAAAAATAAACACAATTTTTCTATCAAGAAGTTTACATAAACAAAATTAATTGAAACATAAGAAAATTCATAAATCTTATTATTTATAAGAATATTTAAAAGAATAGCAATTCTTGTGAAAAATGATATTTACCATTATTTATTGGAACCATAATCAATATATTTATTCATTTTAACCATAAGTTTTCTTATCTTTAAATAAACTCTAAAAGACTCAAGTCATCTCATACAAAATGTATTTTATATTTTTGCAAAAGACATATGTTAGAATTAATTTTATTATAGAAAAGTCATTTTTATTTACAGCTAATAAAAACCAATTATTTTAGGAAGGTTTTTGATGTAATATTATTTTTAGAAATTATGTGTTTAAATGTGTATCTTCATGTAAATTGTTTAAATTTCAAAATTTTCATATTTTAAAGTCTTTTTTAGGTTTTTTTAATAATGCCAAAATATAAATTATAATATCATCCTGAAAAAATTAGTAGAATTACAAGAAGCTTTTAATGATATCCTTATGTTTGTGAAAGAACAAAAATGATGAAAAGCAATAAGATAAAATAAAGAATAAAGGTTGTATTAAATTTGAAATTAGGGTTAATTTTTAAAATGTAAAAATTTAATGAGTATTGAGATGAGTAAATACATTGTATATTCAAAAATAATAAGGGGCAGCGACGGTGGAGCATTGGTAGAAGCTTGGGCTTTGAAATCGTGTTACGCGAGTTCAATTCCCAGTCAAAACCATTACTTTCACTTTAGCAGCCTCGGGCAGATGGGTTCGTTAGCTCAGGAGAGCAGTTCATCTAGGTGAAGGATAACACCGAATATATAAAGCCCGTAAAAAGAGCACGTAAAAATGGCCTTGTGCCAAACTTGGGGGTGCTTACCAAGTAAACATCATATTATTATCCTTATAGAATCCCATGCCAATCACCAAGTGCTTTGCCACTCAGTAACCAATGATTTTTCAGGAGACAGAGTGACAACAAGTCTTCTCTGAGATCTAGCAAGTTCCACATCATTCCAGTCAAAGATTATATGATGCAATATCTTTGGTTTTCCTCATACAGCTTCCGGTTTGAACACCTGCAATTTGCAGAGTTTTCTCACTCTACCAAAGCCTTGTGGTGATTCCTGAAGACAGCACCCCTCCAAAAAAAAAAACCAGTAAGTCTCTTCTGACAATTTAGTGTATAGGGATAACTAAGAGTCAGTGACTCCAATAATCTAGTATATGGGGATAAGTAGGAGTCAGTGACTCCAATCCCACTTCCATTCAGTTCATAAAAAATTAAATTAAAAATTATTTACATTTTGTAAATATTTATTTTTTTACATTACTTTCTTGGTATAAGACAGCCTGTCTTATATTCGTTATTTTTATTTACAACCTATTTATTTTACTAAATACACACATATTTTCTTCCTATATGATAAGTACTTGGTCAAGCACTGATCCAAGTTAAGCACAAGGACATTTTTACGTGCACTATATACCTGGGCTTTTTGCAATCAGTGTTGCCATTCACCTAGATGAGTTGCTCTACCGAGTTAACGATCCCCATCTGCCCGATCGGCTAAAGGTTAATGTAATGGTTTAGACTGGGATTTGAACTCGCGTACTACGATTCCAGAGTTCAAGCTTTTACCAATCGTTATCCCCTTTTATCCACTCTGGTGGCCCATATTTTACTCCTAAAATATATCAGATTGATTCTATATCAATTGATTTTATTGTTAAAGTTTATCTACCTATTGGCAATCGTCTTCATATAAAAAAATTGAACAGTTTTCAAAGCTTAAACCTCCTTAATATTGACACTGGTACAGTTTCTTTAATATCTAAAATAGTTATTATTTACAAAGTTAACAGGTTCATGAATATTGATGATACATCAAAGATAGTAGTTAATAACAGGAGTATGGAGTATTTTGAAGTTTAATTACAAGAGTCAAAAAGAGGATATAATGAAACGGGAAATAAAAGCAAGAAATTAGAACGGTTACTATCAGAAGCAAATACTTGTTTTTCAAGTTTTTGTTTTCTGTTTCCTTTTGATTTGTCGGTAAAACTCTGGTTTAGCAAAAATAATCATTAGTTTTTGTAAAGTAAACGAGATCAAACGTTTTTTTTTTCTTTTGAATTAAAAGGAAAATCACGAACTATGATGGAAGAAAAGGACTACAAAGAGAGCAAGTATTTTGATAAATTAAAGGACCCCGCGTAGAAATTAAACAAGAAAAAAAACATACACTTTTTAAAATTTATAAATATTAGAGAA
>JAUZSX010330811.1:0-24380 GCA_034780655.1 Idiosepius hallami | reverse complement strand
TTATTATTCGGACTGTTGTCCTCATCCTTATTGCTTTTTTCACAACGTTTCGGCCGATTAGCCCTTCGGCCTTCTTCCCGTGATAATATGTTTTTTCTAGTAATCATTTTGATTACTAATTAATTAATTAATAATCAAAATGATTACTAGAAAAAACATATCACCTGAAGAAGGCCGAAGGGCTAATTGGACGAAACGTTGTGAAAAAAGCAATAAGGATGAGGACAACAGTCCGAATAATAATAACACAAAAGATCTTAGTTATAATTAGGTTTGTGATACTATGCTTTTATTAAAGATTATTCTTGTCACTGACTTTACTATTTTGTGATTTTACCATATCTGATAATTCTTTACTTATTTGTAGGGCCGTGACAACATACTTTTATTAAAAATATTCTTCTCAAAGCCTTAATTAGGGATGTGGCAACCATATTCTTTAATGAATGAATATTTTCACAGCTGTATTTATCATACAGTAGAAACAGTACTCTGCTTATGGAAATTAATCATGAATTAATAAATAATCCTTTAAATCAAATAGGATGCTGTATTATTGAGCTTTACTGAAAGCTCAGTCTGCTTTTTAGATTTAATGTGATTTGTAATTTTATTTTGCATTTCACTAGGGACATCATCCTTTTTTATATTACATCTCTATTTTCTATTTTTCTGAAACCATAATGAAACAAATATTTCATTCACTGTAGGAGAACAATATCTAATTGAACATTGAATATTATTTGATTTGTTTTATTTTTATTATGATTAGTTTTTTCCTTTTTTTTTTTTCAAGGGAAGAGAACAATGTGCCGCAGGTAATAGAAGCAATGCTCTCTCTCCCAGCTGATGCTCATGTGGCTGTTAAATACACTGGAATTCAACTGATAGGAGAGTTATGTGAATGGATTGAAAAGCATCCACATTTACTTGGTAAACAAAACAAATTATTGATTTATGAAAAGAAATATCACTATATTCAAAGAAAACTATTTTGGTGTATTATTTTTGTAATTCCCTTTTAGAAAGATAGTTATCTGATTTGTGTTAAAAGTAAATCATAATAGAGTCTCATAGTGGTTTTTGCAACATTTCTATACACAATACATTTGTTCACTACAAACTTTGCTATAAATAGATAGAATTCTAATTAAAATTGATTTATTTATCCAGCATATCAAATCTCATTAGGTCATTCAATGGTGAAAACTGTTTTGATTTGCTCTACCTAGTTTATTTGTTTCACAGTTTTTGCTTGTTTATCTTTTTTTGTTTTTTTTTTTTTTAAATGATTTTTGTTATTTTTTTTATAAGGAACAAGTGAACAAGTTTTGTAAAGGTTTGGTGTTATATTCTTATATATATATATATATATACACACACACACATATATATATATATAAGAATATATCCAATCTCTCTCAAAAATGAGAGAAAGTAAGAAAAGGATAATTTGATGAATTAAATGCTAATATATAAATATATATGTATTTTTTTTTGTATATTATAAAATGTCTATATTTAACAAGTATTGATGCTCTAGGTTTCTACTAACATTTAATTCAGTTTTTATTTTGAAATCTGGGCTCGGAATTCAAATTTTTTTTTTTTTTTTTCAGACCCTGTTCTCCAATTTCTGTTGGCTGGCCTTCAGCAACCTACATTGGCGTCTGTATCGGCCACAGCTTTGCAAAGTATCTGTACAAGTTGTCGATCACAAATGAAAGAACATTTTGATGGACTTCTTCAAATTGCACAAGCTATGGACTCCTTTAACTTATCTAATGATGCAGCTATTGGGCTGCTCAAAGGTAACTTGATGCATCCTCATCTTTGTTGGACAATTATTTTATTTGCAATTAAGCTGCTCTTCGCTTCTGAGGCCTGCTTCAATTCATACCAACCATCCTTTTGATTTTTGATTATCTCCACACCATGTAGAAGTCTCTGTCACATCAGAAATTGAGAATTTAATACACTAATCCATTAAAGTTCAATCTAAGGACAAATACATCTTGAAAAAATATAAATTATCATCTGTCATTCCCCCCTTAGTAGCTATTTTTGTATTTTAGGTTTACTTGGGACAGTGGATAGGCAGTCAGACTTCAGAATCATAATAAATTTGTTCAAATGTCAGTCATTCCATTTATATTCCCATAAGGATTCATACCCTTGGGAAAGGTGGGAATATCTTAATCCCCTTCTTTGAATGACTCTGGCATTAAATAACTCCAAAAGTGGTTGATATGCCGTTAAATCCCAAATCAAATCTTTAAATGACTGGAAAGGTTAATCTACTGTAAAACAAACTAAACACACTGGTAGCCTTAGTGAAATCATTTTTCCATCTGTAATTAAAAAATGTAAAGGATTTAACTGAAAAATAAAAATAATTCTTTAAATATTTTTTCAATATTAAGTTATTGATGACACCAAAACATAAAAAGAAAAGAAAAGAAAAAAATCTATGTAGTTTTAACATTATTTTTTTTATTTTTCAAGGTACTGCAACAATTCTGACGCAGTTACCCTATGAAAATGTTGGTGAAGGTTTAAAACAATTGTGTTCATTTCAACTTGATCCTCTGAATAAGGTAAGAAAACCTTTTTTTTTCTCCTGCTTGATTAAAACTTTACTTTAATTAATTCAATTAGAATTTTTAAATATTAATTAATGAATATACTCGTGTATCACAAGTAGTAATGATTAGATAGAAATAAATTAGCTTCCTTTAATAACTCTCAACTACCGAAATAATTTACACCTTTTCAGGTTTAAAATTTAAAATAAGCATGGTGGTTTTAATGTTTAATTGGTATTTCAACTTGTGTAATACAATTCTAGCGTCCAAGAAGAATCATTTTAAAAAAATACTAAAGGTTTTTTCAAACTCATTTTTGATATTAATGCTATTGTATTATATTTAACGTGTAAATTATTCATTGGTATTCATGATAAATTTTATCTTTTTTCCCCTCCTCCACAGCTCTTAGCAGAGGGTGAACCAACTGTGAAACAAGGAAGTAAACATGATCCAACTTTGTGGCTTGATCGTTTGGCTGCTATATTCAGGTAAGCTCAAACTTGAGCAATTTTAGATTTTGCAAAGCTTTTTAAAATGATAATTTTAGTAGATTTTCACCTTCGTATTTCATGAGGTTGAGGAGAAAAAATGGCTTGAGGTAGTATGTTGTTGTATTGGAAAAAAGCCTGAATTAAAATAATGATGAATTATAACAAGAATCATTATTGAAAAGTTTATATTAAATGGTTATCCCAAAGTAACTCTGATGATACTTTTCTTGGTTAGTATTTGTATTTTTTGTCCATTATCTTTTTCCAAAAATAAATCTGTTCAGCGTTTCCTTTCCCTGATCATTGTTATGTGTGTTGTTTTTTTTTCTTTGATATCAATTCCCTTCACTATTGCAAATCAGAATTAAGAGAAATAATAAACTAAAATACAGAAGGATTTGTGTTATATTGTAGAGTAACGCACAGTCTGTCTAGAATTTAGTCTGTTTATTTATATACGAATTGCAGCAATATATTTGAACAATACAACCACATAAAAATATTTTCCAGAACCCAAAATGTAAATCTCTAAAGGAAAACTAATCCAACTTTCTGAAAATAAGTTAAGTTCTAAGACAAGAAAAACATAAATTGACAAAAAAAGGGGGAAAAAAATAGTTTCTTTATTCACTATGATCATAGACCTAAATAAGAATTCTAAGCTTAAAATCTTAAAGTTCTCAGTTTCGACACTAGTTCAACTTGTATGTCATTTATGTTTTGTTTTTATTTATTTGGTTCAACATTTTTTTAATGATATTTTTCTTTCCTTTTTTTTTTTTGTAGACATTTAAATCCATCAGTTCCAAATGGACAACCCCATCCCTGTCAAAATGTTATCCAAGAAGTAAGTTCTATTAAGATTTTATCTGTTTATTCTTAATTATGTTCTAATGCAATTTATGGTAAATTATTTCCAATATGAAATTTGCTTAATGTAGAATTTAGTAACATTTTTTTTTGTCATAAAAAATGTCAAAATTCTACAAAAATGTAAGTAGGCAAAAATGACATTGTCCAGAAGTAATGCACTTCTTTTTTGGGGGAAGTAAAAATTCTTAATTATTCAATATTTGTTCAGTGCTTCAATTCATTTTAGAATAATTTTTTTTTATTACTATTTCTTATTCTACAAGCCTCTTATTTTTTCCTAATTATTCTTATGCTAAACAAATTAAGACCCTGAGGATTATTCTTTACTAAAATTAAAAATTAATATAGGTTTTTGAATTTGATTGATTTTATTGACCTTTTAAGGATTAAAATTTTTTTAAAATGTTATTTCAATAATTTCTTCAAAATATATTTTAAAAAAAAGCTTTAGATTTCTATCAATTAACTTTACAAAATTTCAGTTTTTGAAATTCTTCAAATTACTTTGGAAGATTTTGATGATTGTCTTTTTAAAATGAATATTAATCTAATTTTCTATGAACCATGGGGCGGTCGACGTGGCCTAATGGATAGGCAATTGGACTTCGGAACCGTAGTACGCGGGTTTAAATCCAAGTTGTTCTGTCTATGTTGACATGTTGACTAACACCCATGGGAAAGGTATGAATCCCCATCTCTCCAGCTATGGATTAAATAGTGCAACCTGTGTTATTAAAAAAAACTATGTGTGTTTAAAAATGTTTCTCATAAGTAATTGTTCCTGGCATTAAAATGACCTAAAAAGGTTGACATGCCGTTAAAAACAAACAAACAAACAAATCATATTCATATTGTTTACTTTATTGTTTATCATGTTTATTTGTTTCTATATTTCTCTCCCAACCTGAAAATTTATTAATTTTTTTTTTTAATTGCTTACAGGTATTTCCCGTTCTCTCCCATGCATGTGAAAAGTACCAGTCAGATGTACGCATTGTGGAGAGATGTTGTCGCTGTATCCGATTTGCTATTCGTTGTCTAGGCAAAAACTCTGCTTCTGTTTTGCAACCTTTAGTTAGTCAGGTAAAGAATGTAGCAATTTGTTATCAGTATTTTAACATTCATAATTTGTACCTTTTAATGCTCTACTGTGTCAAAATAGATATTGAATTAAAGATCTAGTTTTGGATTTACTCCAACTCTTAGATTACCCTCGCTCTTTTGAATACTTTTTACTTGATTGATGTGAACTTACATTTATTCTGTTTTGTTTTTTTTTAATTTTTTCACATGTCAATCTGAAAGATTTATTTGAAAAAGTAAACGTGAATAAATTTCTAGACTTTTTGAGTAAAAGGTAATTGGTATACAAAAATATAGCTTAAAAGTTAAAGATGTTGAGTAACTCATCTCATGTGGTTGACCTGTCATCTTTTCAGTTATCTTTGCTTATAACACGGTTGAAGAAAAAGTAGAGTAGACAACAAATGACTTTTGTCTACAAAGGACAGAAAATGAGTTAAATTTCTTTAAGAGATTTGGAAAAAACAAAAACAAAAAAGGTTTAAAAGGTTTTGTTCAATGCTATATATTTGGTTACAGTTCAGAATTTATATTTGTATTATACTTACTTGGTTGAGCACAAACTGAGTTAGGCACAAAGGCTATTTTTACATGCCCATTATATCCCTGGGCTTTTGTAATCAGTATTGTCCTTCACCTAAATGAGTTACTCTCCCAAGTTAACAAGCCCCATCTGCCCGAGGCAACTTATGGTAATGGCAATGATTTTGACTGGGATTTGAACTCGTGTAATACGATTCCAGAGTCCAACCTTTGACAATGCTCTACTGTCATTGCCTAAAATATTTTATATGTGCATGAAGATATGTTTAAATTTTTTTTTTTTTTTTTTTCGTTACAGATGGTAAACCTGTATCAGGTTCATCAGCATTCCTGTTTTCTTTACCTAGGAAGTATTTTAGTTGATGAATATGGAACAGATGCAACTTGTGTTCCTGGTTTATTAAATATGTTACAGGTAAAATATTTAATTTCTGGAAAGTCAATTCTCTCTTGTAAATTAAGATTGGATGCTGTTAAGACTTATTATAATTTGTTTGAAATATCTCCCTTGGACTTAATTAAGCATTCTGTTATTTAATCTTCAACTCTTTTTCAACTAATCAATATGTGTATTTTTTGAGCCAATGAAACCTTTATCAAAGGTTACTCTCTTATTTTTTTATTATTTCTTTTTACTAAAATCTTTGAAATATAAACTTCCTTGTGGTTCCTTTTAAATTTATAAATTTCTTTATATTCATATATTCCTTTTATATTTGTTAAGTGTAGACATGGAGTCTATGCTTTATTAATTTACATGCTCGATCACCAATAATGACCACTATAACTATAAACATAAGCAATCGCACTTTACAGATTAATATATTCCTTTTATATTCATCCCTATTTTCCAGACAAATATACCAACCCCTAAAAAAGTTAGTTTCTTCAAAATCAAGAAACAAACAAAACATAACTATTATTTTAGACTATTATTAATTTATTCTCAAATAGTTTTGTACAAATGTTTCCATTGGTACATTTTTTTTCACTTTTATTAAAAAAACTGTGTGTATGAAAAATAACGTTTACCATAAGTAATTGTTCTCTGCATTAAAATGACCTAGAAAGGTTGATATGCTGTTAAACACCAAACAAACAAATGTTTTCATTTTTGTATTTATTTTTCAGGCATTTTGTACACCTGCTTTTAAACAATTGGAAGAACATAATGGCTTAAGGAATCACCCAGATACTGTAGATGATTTGTTCCGATTATGCCTACGGTTAGATTATTTTTTATCTTATTAAATTCTATTCAATTCAATTCATAGAAAATCTGTTTTATTTACTATAGCAAAAAAGTAAGCCTAAATTGTATTACACAAGTTTGTTCTATTTGTTGTTATTATTATAAGACCCTGTTAGGTTACTCTTTTTCACTATCAATTCTCTCCAATTCTGTTTCATCTTCCTTTGGCCTTAAATGACTATACAGCTGTTGATATATCTATTTTCACAATACTGTTAATGCTAATAAATAAATAAATCAATCATTTGATCTGTTCCTTTTGTTTCAGATTTGTTCAGCGTGCTCCTGTAGCTTTTTTACAATGTCAAATGTCAAAACCAATCCTTTGCTGTGCGATTGCTGCTTGTTCACTTGACCATCGAGATGCAAATGCTTCTGTTATGAAGTTTTTAGAAGATTTAATTAATTGTGCTACAGCACAAGAAGTAAGTCACTACTTATTTATTTATTTTTTTCCCCTGTTTTTGTTTTTTATAAACCCGGTTTTAATAGATTTTATGAAAATAAAATCAATTAAAACTAAATTATTTATCCTAAATTAAACTTATTTTTCCTCCTCCAGCACAAAGATGATTTTGAAACAAGGCGATCATTGATTGAAAACCTTCTTCGAGATCATGGCCAGACGTTGGTGCATTCCTTATTGAATACAGCACTATTTTGTCTACCCACGTATATGGTTTCCGATGTGGCTGATGTCATCTATGAATTAATGCTTTTAGATAGACCTGTAAGTAAATTTACAAAGAAAATCTATTAAATATTGATTTGTTTCTGTTGATTTAAGTAAATTGTTATATGTACATACTTATGGTCAAGTCATGTTGGTGACACCAGTTCCTGTCAGATTATGAAGATAAGCAACGTCGAGGCTGGTCAGTAGTTAAATGAGTGACCATTTAAGAATATCAATTACCGTGTCTTATGCTGATGTAGCAAATTCCCAGGTTAGTGCCTTGGGGTGCACTTGATCCACTGGGTTAATGCACTCTCAGTCTTTGGTTAGTCCTGTTGTAGTAAAGTAGTAAATAAAATTAGGATAGGGTTTTTTAATTTGTATTTAAAATCTTTGATAAATATATTTTTATTTTATTCTGTCGGCATAATTTGTAAACAGGTTTTTCGGGTTACATGTCTTTCCATCATTGATAACATACAAGTTTACAAAAATCTATTTTTGATTCAGAAAAATTAATTTTCATTAATAAATGCTATTTGCATTAATATGCAGTATTTAATTAAATCCATTTGACAATCTTAAATGATGCTTTTTATTTTTTACACTTTCCAAGTAATTAGATTGTCTCCCTTAGTTTTGTAAATCATTCCAGTACATAATATATTTCAGCAATTAAATATCAATTAAATGCTTATTTTTTTTAACCTTTTGATGACATTTCTTTTTTTTTCAAATTTTTTAGACTTTTTGTCAATGGTTAGAAACGACTTTAAAAGCTTTACCAACTGAAAGCAGCGGAGGAACAGTTACAGCAACACACACACAACTCACAGATTTCCATAAAGCAGTTACAAGGTAACTTTTTAATACTTTTCTCATTCTGTCTTTGCTACTTTTAAAATATTTAATGTTGCTTTTAAAGAAAATTTTCCTCTTTTTAATTTCTGACTTTGACCAAAAAAATTGATTCAACTTAAAATTTCTTGTTGATGACTCTTTTTGAGAAATTCTTTGAAATTTTAAGATCAAAGCAAACAAAAAAAAAATCCAAATTCACTGAATTTTAGGATTTTAGATTCCATTTGGAAAAAAAAAATCAAATTTAAAAAAGAATGAAGAAAACTTGTTAACTTATTAATGCTTAGCATATAATAAAAAAGATTTTGAGTCGTTTCAAAATTGTTTATTTTAAATTAACAAGTGAAAGGAAGATTTTTATTCTAGGGTCCTTGATTTTAATAAAAATACAAGTCTGTAGACAGCAAATATAACCTGAGATTCAAGGATTCTGAAGGGTTGAGAAAGTCATAATTATCCATTTGATTTCAAGATATTGTTTGTTCTTTTTTTGATTTTGTATAATTTAGAATTTTTTTAAACTAATTAACTAAAATTGAAATCTTTTATTCAGTTTTACTTTAGATATATCAAGCAATTTTATAATCTTATTATTTCTTGTCAAAACTGAATAATAAAAATAATAGCTTTATAATAGTTTTTTTTTCTCTCTTACCAATCAATATAAGATTTATCAATTGTTATTCAAATTTTATTTTTTAAAATATTTAAATATAAAATATTGAAAAAAATTATATTGTTTATTCTGACAGGTCAAATTTTTGTAAAGATAATCAAGGCTCATTTAATAAATTCAGACAAAAAAAAATTTAATTTCTTATAAAATGAAATGAAAATTTTTTTTTTTTTTATTAAAAATATTTTTAATCTGAAAACTGATTTTTTATTTTTATTATCGTTTTTTAAAACTATTTTTTAGTATTTGATCGATCTTTTGTTTTTTATTGAATATGTTGTTTTTAATGACTAAATTTAGTCACTTTTTGATTGTATATTTTCTCTTTCTTTCCACAGTGCTGAGAATGTTAAACATGTGTGCAATGCACTGAAAGACTTTGCCCGACTCTTCCGATAGTCATACTCTCGTCTTGATTAACTAGATATTCTCAACAATCAAGTTTGCGTTTCTAAAAAAAAACAAAAAAAACTAGAAATGAAAAAAAAGACATTTTTTTTTATCCCCACTTTTTCAACAAAAAAATAAAAAAGAAACAAATCAAAAAATGGATTTATTTGAAAAAAAAAAAAAAAAATTTTTTTAAAAATCACATCACCACAAAAAAAAACCCAACAAAATAAACCTACCCCAACTTCCCCCAAAATGTCTGGTTCTTCTCGGTGTTCATTCTGTTCACGTCTTGTGACAGCTTTAAAAAAAATGTAATGAAAAACCTTTTTTTTGGCAAAATGTTGCACGATTGGGATCTTAACATTTGCTGATAAACACAGATACACAATTTGAAGCTTAAAAAAAAAACTAAGAAAAACAACAAAAAATACAGTTGAATTTACAACTCAAAATCCCTACTGATTTCCTTAAACTCAATGCTTGCTATTCATGTGGATTAAAAAAAAAAGAAAAAAGTTTTTTTTCTTTACAAGAGCCTTTACAAATAATTTTAACCCTTCAAGCCATTAAATAAGATTCTTTATTTTGTGCAATAATTTTAAAGCTGAAATGGTAAGAGCTTGTAATTAAATCTCAATACATAAGTTAAAATTCCAGTTTGTATAGTGATCACACATTTGTGTTTATATTTTAAGGAAAGGCAGAGTTCCCTAAATTCCTTTATAGCTGTGGAAACTACTGTTTTAATGTATTGAAAGATGGAATTAAATAACTTGTAAAGTTAATATATTCATCTTAAATTTCATCAACCTCTTTTATCTTCCTTTACTTAAATAGTTTTCAGGATTTTCCAATCTATAGGTTATATGAATCAAAACAATTCATATTTTACATGGCGGAAAAACCGAGTTAGGTAGATTTATTGTATTAAGAACAAAAATTAGTAATCATTGGATTTTAACTATTAGAATAATATGTAAATTTGAAAAAAGAAATTATATTTTTAATTTTATTTTTTTCATACTTTAAGTTTCTGGTAATTTTGGTGTGCACAACATAAAATGAAAAGGTCATTTCACCATAACCTTAATTTAATGTTGCATCTCAATTGTAACTTTCGAATTTCATTTTAGTACTACCAAAATGGCTTTTATGTCTATTTTCACAATACTTTTATTTTTTCTTTTCCTTCTAATTTATTTCTAAGAACAAGTTTTCTTGTAAAATTAGACCTGATCACATTTTTTAACATAGTTGTATTTTTTTTTATTACTTTGATATAAGGGGACATAAACTAGATACATGTATTAGAGGTCGGATCAGAATAAGTTTCCAAAACTTGAAAAAAAAAAAAGCCATTAAAATGAAAGAAAAAATTTTTTTTTAAAGCTTTAAACAAAAAAAAAAACAAACAAAAACGGAAGAAAATTCTTTTTTTTTTTTTTAAATATCTTTCAGTGGTTCTTGAAATTTGGATTGAATATGTTTTTAACAAAGGCATCTACTGCAGCTTTTCTCAAATCGAAAAGAAAGGCAGAGGTGTATTTCTCTGCTATCACAATCATTGTTTAAGCCAGGGACATTAATTTGTAACGGGTAATTTTCTGTACCACTGACTGAAGCTGTGAATAAAAATTTCTGAAAAATCTATGTTAACTCTAAGCTAGTAGGCATCATCAAGAAGTTGAAGAAAATGATATGAAAATACATGCGCACAAACAAGTTTTCTAAGAAGGTCTTTAATTTAGATTGAATGAGTTATTTGGTTTAATAAGATGGTTCAATCACTAGAATTTTTGCATGGTAAATTTTGTTATACACAACTTACACACAAACAAACGTGCATGTGACAAAAATGATTTTTGAAAACAACAGAAGACTTATATAGTTAGATTAAGCTGGTACTATAGTGTTCCAGTTAATGAAATTCATCATCAGGGCATATAGTTTCTGATACTCATTCACAGATTTATTATACAGCAGGATAGTAGATGTTTCAAATGTTCAAAATTATGAATAAATTTTGAAAAAGTTTTTGTTACACATCGACGGAATTTATTTTCATTACATATATATATATATATATGTATATATATGTATATATATATATATGTATATATAAACATAATGAAAAACTATACAAAATTTAAAATAAAATTAAAACAATATAATATGTATGATACATTCTTTACTCCTGCTTGTACATTTTTTTAGACATAAAAATTGGAATATTATGTTAGAATTAATCACTTTATGAAACAGAAGGATCAAATTTTCTTTTTTTTTAATCTCTTGAACTTTTAAAGTGTAGATTGTATTTTAAGTTTTTATCAAGAAAATCTGTGATCAAATATAATTGCTTTAATCTACATTTTTATATCTTTTTTTTTTATCTGTTTAAATATGTAATTTTGTAACATTAGTATAAGACAAAATCTTTCATTTTTATTATTATTAACAAAAGAAAGTTTTGCCTAATTAATACAAGAGCTACAAATTATTAACACAATTTTGTGGATTGTCTTAATCTTTGTTTTTATATTTGATAATTTTTAACTGCACAATTTTCTTTAACTTTCTTCTTGTCCTTAATTCTGTGATTAATAAAACTCCTGATAATCTCTGGGCTTGCACTGCTAAATGAGATTCTAAAAAAGCAAAAAACATAAATCTTTGTGTGTCCGTCCGGGCAGTTTGTGTTAGCTGTGATGATGCCTGTGGTTGGTTGTAAAGAAACGGAAGAAAATAGAGGTGGCGTTTGTACACTGGCTAGGAGAAAAGTGACAGACAAGAGAAGAAAAGAAAAAAAACAGTAGACACTGGCGTTCATTGTGGTTTCAGTTTTTCTTTTTTATCGTGAACAGCAATAGGGATTTTGTTTACTTTAATTATATTCAAACTTTATTAAACTTTGTTTTTGTGGGCATTCGACATGGCCCAGTGGATAGGCAGTCTGACTTCGGAATCGTAGTATACAAGTTCAAAACAAGTTGTTCTGTTTACGTTGAAATGTCAACTAATACCCTTGGAAAAGGTATGAATCTCCATCTTCCCTTCAGCTATGGATAAAATAACTTGTGTTATTAAAAAAACTGTGTGTATAAAATAAGGTTTAGCAAAAGTAATTGTTCTATGTATGAAAATGACCTAAAAAGGTTGATATGCCATTAAACACCAAACAAACAAATAAACTTTGTTTTTGCTATTTTAATCAACTCATTTAATTGCATCTTTTATTCCTAAATTAGTTTTATTTATCTTTAAATGAATTTTTATCTACTCAAATTTCTTCAATAAAGCCCAAAGAATTAATGAGCAAAAACAGTCATCATCATATCATATCGCGTCGTGAGGTGTGTAGTCTAACAATTGGTTTCAATGAAAGGAATAGTAAGGGCACAGCGTGCAGGTTTGTTACTTGCCCTAGTACAGTGCCTTGTATTCTTAAATGGTCACTCATCTAACTACTGACCAGACTTGATGTTGCTTAACTTTGGTGATCTTACAGGAACCGGTGTCTCCAATACAACTTGACCGATAGTGAATTTACCAAATACAAAGATGAAGACTATAGTCCACACAATAAATATACCGAATCATCAAGTCTGATCTCAAGGATAGTATATTCAACAAATGCAAATATAAGGATATTGTTCGCATAATCAATATACAAAAATAAAAAAAAAACTCAACAATCCTATTTTTACATAAATACTTTAAACTAGTAACTTAGTAATTTTTCACGTTGAAGTTTTCTTGCTTTGGCTTTAAAACAAATACAAAAAGTTGAAAAGATTTGTAAACAAAACAGATTTTTCATTAGAATAAAAAAATGTCCAGATTAGAATTTACTTAAAATTTGATAAAATAGATTCTACATATTTTTTTATTGAAAAAAACAAAAACAAAACATAATCACTACTTCAAATTCTTTTTATATATTTTTTTCAATCTAGGGAAATTGATTGAAAACCAAAATACATTTGAATCTTTTTAATAACCAAATCTTAATATTTAAGGCAATTCACTAATTTAAGAATTTTTTTTTATTATATACAGCAAAATATATATTTTGCATTCTCAGCTGATTTTATACTACAATTTCTGTGATTTAAATGCTTTTGATTAGTAAATGTAAATATGTGATTTTAAAATATGTTTCCAAATGTCATTTTATTATTATTAGAAGACTTCCTACTTCTACAGACAGAAGTGGTTGATTACCTGAGGATGGAGAAATATCACATAGAATTAATATAAAAAATAAATCATTATCCAAGTCGAGGGGTGCAGTTTTTGCTTTATAGTTTTTATACCAAGTTTGAAAAATACAATTAAAGAAAAAATAAATAAATAAATAAAATAAAATTTTAAATTTATTTTGATAGAAAAAATTATTGAGTGAACAGGTTTGTTATACTAGAAGTAATCAATGTGTAAGGGTTTTGTTGGTCTTCTCAGAAGATCCAAATGAGAAATGAACACAATGTGAAGTAAATGAAAATTGGATTTGGTAAAAATTACATCAATAAAATTACAATTGCATTAATAAATTACAACTTTAAAAGTGTTTTTTAAATAATAATAAAAAAAATCTTATTTTTGATCTTGACCTTAAAGATCAGGAGTTTCTGGCAAAAATTCGGATTATTGGCAAAAAATGAGATTTTTTTGGCAAAGATAGGTAGTTTCTGGTGAAGATAAGAAAGAATCGGGAGTTTCCGGTGAAGATAAAGAATCGGGAGTTTCCGGTAAAGAATGGGACTTATTATCAAAGTTGATAATTTCCAGTTTAATTTATGGTAAAGATCAAATCTTTCAGGTTAAGATCAGCAAAAGTTTGAACTTTTTGAGAAAGATCGAAATTTTGCTGTAAAGATTGGCAAAAATCCATTTTTATTTTTGGCAAGATTGGGACTTTCCAGCACCATTCGTGTATTGCAGACCGTCATCCTACCAAGTTTGGTAATTATTTGTGCACTAGTTTTGGCGGTTGGGACACTATACATACATCAACCTTGATGACCTTTACCATGTAAGCACCATCATACCAAATTTGGTCATGATTTGTCCACTGGTTTTGGCTGTAGGACGATATTCAATTATAAACTATGATCTTCATAAGCTATGACCTTGATGTCTGACCTTAAAAAATTGTATGCAACATCTGTCTGTCATAGA
This sequence comes from Idiosepius hallami, assembly GCA_034780655.1. Lineage (NCBI taxonomy): Eukaryota > Metazoa > Mollusca > Cephalopoda > Idiosepiidae > Idiosepius > Idiosepius hallami. The sequence continues at coordinate 9,763 of JAUZSX010330811.1, read as the reverse complement.
CCACCATCATGCCAAATTTGGTTATGATTCGTCTACTGGTTTTGGCTGAAGAAGAGTTGTTTGTATAGACGGGTAGGAGCACGAACAGTGAACACTACTACTTAATTCAACTTTCACAAAAATTGTTGATGGATGTTTCCAGCAAAATTGTACGTAGAGAAATTAAATAATTTTGTTTTTCAATATTTTTAGTTATCTTTAAATTCTGATGTCGACTGACCCATTATTAACGTGTTTCTAGATTTAAAAAGAAAACATCGTTATTATACAGCGAGATTTTCGAATATTTATTCGAAATAGATTTTGTTGATTATTGTATAAAACTCAGAAAATAATTAAATGAAAAAGAAAATGAATGCAGTATTTAATGGTAAAATTTAATAGATTATTTTTTTAAAACTCACTATTTTTAACTGACCAGATTGAATTAGTTAACTTTGTTAACGAATTAAATTTAATCTGAGACGAATTTAAATGTTATAATACACACGCGCCTCACGACGACCAATGTTAGAGAAGACGAAACACGAAATATTTTGCAAACCCTTGGTTCAGAAGGGAAGGGCGTATCGGCGCATAAAAACGCCTGGTTTTTCAATTAAAAAATCAATTAAATTAGATTATAAATTAAAGAAGTCTGATTTTATTATTCTGCTTTTATTTTAATGAAATTCAGGGTTTTATCTTTCTGGAGAGAAAAAAAGTTGAACAAAAATAATAGATTTTATTAGACTTAACGATCTTTTCTGAAGGCACCCTGCAGACAACCCCCCCCCCCAGGTGAACGTACGTACGTCGCCGGTGTTTAAAGAATGGTCACGGACATTCGATTGTAGTTATAAATTTACAGTCTGACCGAAAATACGATTTATTGACCAATCAGAGCAAAAAAGAAATCTATTTATCTATCTATATATTTATTCATTGTATATATATATTTTAAAATATTTTTTTGGCTTCATCCAATAACATAATAAATCCAAACCTAATGAATCCAAAATTGTCTCCCTTTAGTTTCGAGTTGTTTGTACGTAACTAAGGATTATAACTTTGAAAGCAGTGTTTAGTGTTCTTGCTTGATATTCAACAATTATTAATTTTTATTCATTAAATAATAGATAAAAATAGTTATTATAAAAGGATATTATTGGGTATATTACCCAACTAGTTTTTAGTTAATTCTAAAGTAATTCTTCGATCACATTTATTTTGAAATAAATAATTTGAATAATTAATACTAAACTAATTATTTATGTTAAAAACCAAAAGTTTTGTTGATTTTTTTTCTTATTGTGAAAAAAAAAACTTTTTCCAGTTTGTGTTTATTTTATTTTATTTTTTGTTATTTAATTTTTTTTATTTAGAAGAGATAATTAAGATTTAACTTTAATCATTATTTTATTTATTTTTGTTTGGGTGAAAACAATTTTCTATTTTATTCTTTATTTCAAATATATTTTTTTTCGTCTCAACAAAAAGTTTTTCTTCTTTCAAAATCAAATGAAATGAAAAAATATGGCCCCAAATTCAGGTTGGTTGGATCATTATTATTACTATTTATTAATTTATTTATCCATTTGTAAATATTTTAATTTAGTTTATTTATTTATTTTGTTTTCTTAACATAAAAACACAAAATTTCAAAACTTTAGTAAAACTTCATTTTTTCAAAAGGTAAACATTCTTAACTTCAATGAAAATTTAAACATTCAATTAACTCAGATTTTAGACAAAATAGTTATTATTTTATTCCTCGTTAATTGGAAAAAGTGGAATAAAAATAGAACTTTAAATAAACTAAATCAAATTAGAATCAATAATGAACATAGTTTCAAAATCACATTTTTTGTTTGAAAAACAACAGTAGTAGTTTTTCCTTAAAAACTAGAAATCATTTTCTTAAAAAAAAAATGCAGCCACTAAAATAACAAGTTAATAAAATAAAGAACAAGAAATTTATGGATTATTTTCTGAGTTCCTGAGTTTTGTTTGATTCTTGTCATTGAAGTTTTCGGACTTCCACTCACCATGCCTGTTTCATAACGTTTCGGCCGATATTTGCCTTTAGACTTTTCCCCGTATTATTCGAAGTCGAAAACTATCATGTCGAACTCGGAACTCTTCTACAAATTAAACTTTTAATTTTAATCGACAATGCAGATTATTATTTTTTTTTTTCTTTATCAAAGCTGTCATGAGAAACTAACTACCTACACAGAAACCTGACTGATATGTTTTGTTGTGCAACCAATCAAAACAATCAGAACCACTACCACTACTCACTGACTTTAGGGTTTGCTGAAATTCTATTTTGTGTACAAACTAAATAAAAGAGACTTAGACCTAAAACTATTTTTCGATCTGGCTGTTCTGTTAGTGTTGTTGTTGTTATGTTGTGCTCATCCTTATTGTTACTTTTCGGCTGATGGACTCTTCAGTCTTCTTCAGGTGATCGAACTCGGGAACCTTCATGTCCTAATCAGGAGTCTTCACATAACTTTAGACCTAAACCCTTTATTCAATCCACTGGGGTATTGCTCTTGTGTTAACCACAACCAGGTTGTTAATGTATTAGTTATTATAGCCCTTGGGTGGAATTGGAAACCTTGCCTTCAGCTAATCTTCACTGTCACTGTAGAAACTCAATGCCCTTATGTGTTTATGCCACAGGCTGAGTGAAGCAATTTCTACATGATTCATTCAATAATTCAATTGCAAAACTGAATAAATGTAAATAACTGTTAAATAATTGTGTGCTTTGTAAGTGCTTAAACAAACATTATCAAAATAGAGTCCTACTTCAAATTTTGGAGTTTACTTCAGCACTTCCTTATTTGTAGGAGTCTTGGGTCCTGTGCCATTGTCTTTTGCTAAGGCTGAACCTCAGTAAAATGAAAATCAGTTGTAGTGGTAATTAATCCAAAATAACAGCAGTATTAAAATCCAATAACTAGTAGCACTTAATAGCAGTAGCAGCAACAGTGGTCATAGTAATAGTAGCAGTTGTAGCAATATAGGAATTAATCTTAGAATTACGCTACACAGTGGTGGTGGTGGTGGTAGTAAATAAATTCAGCAGCAGTAATTTCAGTCGCTGTCTCTTAGTCCACGACTTGGTAAAATCTGTCAAGTCAGGGTTCTTAAATAGATGAGTTATCTTCTTTCTGCTCTGTGATTGGTCGGGTTAAATTTACCCTCTGTATTTAATCGAATACTCCACACTTATACCTTATTGAAAAGCATCTGACATTATTGACTATGGTATAGGGATCGAACTATGACATCTTATGACCAACGATGCCTCACTAGGCCTGTATGTATGTCGTGTGGCCAGCTCCGCCGGTGGTGTGTCTCCTACCTATGCTGCACCTCCCTTAAGAGTGGCAGTATCTCAGATCTGATCACAACAGACGACACAGGTGTGGGTGACAAGCAAAGCGTTCGTAAGCTAACGCGAAAAAATGAGTCATAGTTCGGATTTCATGTAGGACTGTTAAGCTTGCTTGCTATTGACCAATCACTTCTCTCTCCCTATGTCAGAGGAAAGGCCATGCCAGTACGTCTGAGAGAGAGAACAGGTGCAGGGGCTGCCACAAAAGAAATCTATGATAACCTCAAGTGCCTTAATGGAGGTCCAACTCCACTTATATTCAACACTGTTATGTGGGCAGTGACAGTGGAGCATTGGTAAAAACTCAGGCCCTGGAATCGTCTTACGCAAGTTCAAATCCCAGTCAAAACCATTACTTTCATTTTAGCACCCTTGGACAGATGGGGCTCGTTAACTTGGGAGGGTAGCTCATCTAGGTGAAGGGGAACACAGAATATAAAAAGCCCGGGTAAGAGCACGTAAAAACGGCCTTGCTCACCAAGTAAATATAAAATATAATACTCAAACTGTTATTAGACCAAAAATTATGCAACAAAGAGCAGCAGTTCTCAACAGGGAGCCAGAAAATGGTTTTGGTCCAACATTGATCATGTCATTTTTAAAATGAATGGGTCAAAGAAAAAGACAATGGAAATGTTGAAAAAATTTTTAAAAAATATCAATGAAATTTTGAAAATATTTCAAAATGTTAATACAATATTTAAATATCATTTTCAGATCAAGTATTAGAATTTTTTTTTTTTTTGTATAAAAATATATTATTTTATTTTGTTTTAGTTGAAAGAATTACCAAAGGATTTTTGCAACAGAAAAGTGGAGATTTTGATATTGAGTCCATAATAATTCTTGATTTAAGTAAATTTGGTAAGTATTATATAATCAAAAAAAAAAATAAACATAAAAGTGCTATCTTGTGGTGGTGAGGGTTTATTTTACTGTAGAATTGCATTTGAAATCCAAAAAATCATTATAAATCAGTAAATTTGATAAACTTTATTTTTATTGTTATTTAACAATTTATTAACAAACAAAGGCAGTTGACGTGGCCCAGTGGATAGACAATTGGACTTCGGAACCGTATTACGCGGTTTTGAATCCCAAGTTGTTCCGTCTATGTTAACATGTCGACTAATACCCTCAGGAAAGGTATGAAGCCCTATCTTCCCTCCAGCTTTGGGTTAAATAGTGCAAGACCTCAACGGTGGATGTGGCAGATGATGTCCACAGTGACACAAGAGCACTGAAGGCAGCAACAGAGGATGGCCACCAGTCGTCGTGGTTCTCTCCATGCCATTGGAACCAGGTCCTCCTCTGGCAATGGGCCGTGTGGTGGCTGCAGGTGCATCAATATCTCCACGCTAAAAGACATCACGCACAGGCGTCCTCCCGAAAGGGTCCACAGGAACCAAAACGGAGGACAGTCATAATCGAACACGAGTGAATGCCTATGATGATGATGATTGTCCGACGTGAGAGGAATTCGAAACAACTATTTAGAACGGGCAGAGAGAAAAATGAGTCGATATATTTATACATAATACTATTTGGGCAGCGACGGTGGAGCATTGGTAAAAGCTCGGGCTCTGGATCGTATTACATGAGTTCAAATCCAAATTCTCTTGAAAGGGTCCACAGAACCAAGATAGAGGACAGTCATACTCCACCACGAGTTAACGCCAAGAACAAATAAAAAATACTGACTTTTTTTTTTTTTTTTTTTTGGTAGGGAGCATAATATTCCAAGCTAATGGGCTGCGACGGTGGAGCACTGGTAAAAGCTCGGGCTCTGGAATCGTATTACGCGAGTTCAAATCCCAGTCAAAACCATTAGATTCACCTCGGGCAGATGGGGCTCATTAACTCGGGAGAGCATCTCATCTAGGTGAAGAAAGATAACACCGAATATAAAAAGCCCGGGTAAGAGCACGAAAAAAACGGCCTTGTGCCTAACTTGGGTCGGTGCTCACCAAGTAAATATTATCTCAAGCTAAAATATATCTACACACAATATTTATTAAAATTATTGAAATGGTAAAATGAATGATAAATTTCTTTCCATTAACCATTACACCTAGTGGTGTTGGGGAGCAAATTTGTTTTTTTTTGTTTTTTTGCTGTTTCTTTTGCATGCTTGTTTTACGAAAAAGAGGGGCTAGCCCTATGCTCAACACCCAACCTGGGGGACCTTTTCTGGGCTTTTAAAATCAGTGTTGCCCTTCACCTAGATGAGTTACTCCCCCAAGTTAACGAGGGCCATCTGCTCGAGGATAAATTCTTTAGATTAGATTAATTGATCTCCATAATAATATATTTTTAATGTATAAAAAAATTGAAGTTCTACAATTTTTGTTAACCTTTCATTTTATTCAAGAATTGAGCTTTTCTTGAACAAATGTATTTTGTGTGCTGATTTATATTTTTTCTGTTCTGCACAGGAATCAAGGAACTTGGTAGCATTGAAGAATGTAAAAATTTGGAATTTTTGAATCTGTCAAATAACAAAATAAACTCCTTGATTCCTTTGGGATGCTTGGTTCATTTGACGTATTTAAACCTTTCAAATAACCATATTGTCAGTCTAGGTTTGTAAAAATTTTCTTTTAATTCATTATTGATTTTTTGCTTTTGATTCTTTGTTATAAGTTTTCAACCTGTGTATTTATTTTTGTGGATTGCTCTCTTCATACTTCTAGTTGTTACGTTTCGGCCAACTTATCCTCTGGCCTTCTTCAGCTGTACTAACAGTGACTGAGTGTTGAGTCTTGGAACTGTATCTTCAGTAATTACTGCCCTTCATAGTTGTTATTGTCTCACCATGTTTTGGCCAGCCAATTCTCTGACAAGCTTGGCTAGGATTGAAATCGTTATCTTCAAACGATGCTTACCTCAAACTATAGAGACTATCCACTGTAGATTAGTTGGCCAAACCTGGTGAGACAACTAAAGAGAGCAGTAAATGGTGGGGTATACACTTCCAAGATTCAACATTCCTATCTGGTCATGGTTCATACATCTTCTTTTTTTCTCTTTTTTTCAACTAAATTAAAAAACAAAAATAAAACAGAGGTCATGTGACAGCAAGTTGAAACCAGAAATTCCAGTCTGATGATAAGGTATAATCTTGAATCATAACCAGTTAATAAAAACGAAGTGGGGAGCCCTTTTGGCCTAGTGGATAGGCAGTAGGACTTCGGAATTGTAGCTTGCGAGTTTGAACCCCAGTCGTTCCATTTGCATTCGTAATTGGACTGATGCCCTTGGGAAAGGTATAAATCCCCACATTCTCGCCAGATATGGGTTAAATAGCAAACATTGTGCTATTAAAAAAAAAAACAATGTGTGCATACAACGGTTGTTCTTGGCATTAAATGACCTAAGAAGGTTGATATGCCATAAAGCATAAACAAACAATAAAAACAGGACACATCATAAAGTCTTTTTAACTTCATTGCTCCTCTTCTTAAAGTTTGATAATAACATACAAGTTTTTATTTATCAGAAAGTAGAAATTAGAGAAGAGTAGAATCCGTATAATTTCTAGAGTTCCAGACATTTTATTTATTTCTTATTTTTTATCTGATCTTTTGTTTCTTATTTTCAGAAGGTCTTCAGATTTTGGAAAATTTAGAGACATTAAATCTTGCAGGGAATCACATTGAGAGGTAGAATTTATTTTTCAGACACCATCATAACTTTTTTTAAATATTAAGAATAAGCAATTCATGTAATTATCAATTACAATTCATGTAATTATCAAATCATAACCTTGCTTAATTACTGGATTGATTGTAATAATGAATTAAAGAATAAAGTTGTACTGTCATTAGGTTGATTACTCAGGTTATTTTTTTTTTTATTAACATTGAATATTTTTTTCTGTAATCTTTTGCATCTGATTCTCAATTAAAGCATTTGATAATCTTTGAATGTTTTTTTTTTCTTATTCTATTCTCTTAAAGCATTGACACCTTGTACAGTATAAGTGGTCTCTATAAACTGAAGCATTTAATATTTCAAAGCCCAAATAAAGAACAGACCAATCCAATTTGCAGTAAACCTAATTACAAATCCAAAGTTCTCAGTTTCTTTTCCAATCTTCGCTCACTTGATCGTAAGTTATTTTTTTTCTTTTTTATTCAAATATTCAGATATTGGATGATATGTCAGAGGCTTTTTTTTATTATAATTTTAGCTTATGTGCTTTTCTACTTATTTTATCGCAATATAATAAGAATTAAGACTTTAGTCTTGAAACTCTAAATAAGACTAATTGCCAAACCTCACCTCAAAGATTTTGACAGTTTCTTAAAAAAATATCTTAATATTGAATATTCATTTACATAATTTTAAGAATACAGGGACTTCTCACTTTACGCGAGGTTTACATTCCTGAAGGGCTAGTGTAATGTGAATTTAAATAATATCTTGGCTGAACTGTAGACTACGGGACATACAAGGGTGGAGAATTTGGGATAGGTAATATAAACTAACTTTTTGGACAATAGACACATTGTATCTCTTATTTAATGACATTTATCAATAGGCTTTTGAAAGAACACAAAAATTAATAAAGCACACTGACCAGACGCGGCAGTTTGATTTTCTTGACACATAAATTTGAACTAAAAGCTTAATTTGACGAATTTCTTGTTGGTTTTCACCTTGCTTAAATCCAAAAACGCGAAAAGTGAACATGCGTAAAGTGAGAAGTCCCTGTACATGGTTTAAAATATTTTAAAAATCTATTATTATTTGAAAATTAACTGTGATCAAAATAGTTTTGGATTTAATATTTAAAAAAAATGGATAGCTAACTTTAAAAATAAAAATAATCTTATTTTGGTCATTTTATCTTTTAAAACAGGAGAATCACTTCACGGCATTGGAAGTGAGGTTTGTCAAATGTTTCAAGAACTTGATTGGCGTTTAAATGCTATTTCTGGGCGAAAACCTCTTTGTAAGTAATAAATTTCTGATTAATATTTATCAAGAAAAAATCAATTAATTAAAAGTTAAACTATTTCTTTTTATAAATGCCTGCATTATAAATATAAAATATTAACATTAATAAACAGACCATACTCATTAAAGCTAGTAATCTATATGCTAACCAATTTCAAATCTATCTTTCTCAAAATATAAAATTTTATTAGAATAACCCTTTTAAAACACAGAATTCATGTTAATATTGTTTTAACTAAGTTTAAATTGTCATGTGACCTCTTTTTGTGTTTACATAAATATTTTTTTTTTTGCTTGATAATGTTGTGGTCAGTTTTAAAGAAACGGAAAAAAATAGAACTGGCGTTTTTACACTGGCTGGAAAAGAAAAATGGTGATGAGAAAAAGAAGTGAGGGACGCCAGGATTTTTTTTTGTGTGATTATTAGAGTTTGAATGGATACAGTTGTTTTAGGTGGATGAAGAATGAAAGAATCTGAGGCATTGGATTATATAGAGATATTGTGTTTTCATAAGAAAAAGACATTATTAATCTGTTACATTGAAGAGTTTATTCTGTTATGTTTGTTAATTAAACTATTAATTGCACTTTTATCTAGAAATCTGCCTGTTTAATTCAGCTTTTTTTTTTTATTGATGTATAGGATAACTTCCCACCAGTAATTAAAACCTCTCTTGGGTTTTCCTAATTAAAAACTTTTTTTCTGACTATAAATTGTCAGAGAAGAATATTTTAAATATTTTCCTTTTCCTTAAAAATATCAAAATCTGTCTTTAATCTCCTTAAACTCAATATTCAGCTTAAATTTTCCAAACATGACTAAGAAATTTGTGAAGTGTGACTCTTAAAAAATGAAAACAAATATTTAAAATCCTTTATCAAAATATTTCAGTTATATTTAATTAAAAACCTTTTTATTGCTCTTAAAAAATATAATTATCTCAGACAAATTTTCTCACATCTCTGAGAATACTTTATTGGTCCAATTTGTAATATTAAATAGAAAAATTTACAACAACCAAGTTGTATATAGTTTACTGACCTAATGAGAGTCGATATGCTGGTTAAATAAATCAAATCATAATTTTTAATGACAAATCCAATCTGTTGTTTTTAATGGAAAATTTCATTTCGCATTTTGTTTTTATTGTAAGATAAAAAACCAGCAGAACCAATAAAAATTCCTTCCAATTTTTGGTCTGTTCAAAATAATGAGGAAGATTCGGTAGAGGATGCTGAAAGAAACTTTAAAGGTAATTAAAAAATATTTTTTTTTTTTCTTTTAATGTTTGTTTTTGTGCAGCAATAAATTAAACTTCCAAATGTGTAACCCTTGCGCCGGGCAAGAAAATACCCAGGTTAGTATCTGGGGGCGCTGCTAAACCCACTGGGTAGATGCACCCTTAGTCT
>JAUZSX010330791.1:0-11055 GCA_034780655.1 Idiosepius hallami | reverse complement strand
ACACACACACACACACACACACACACACACACATATATATATATATATATATATATATATATAACCCTTTATAAATAAAAGGTTTTTCGTATAACAACCATATACCACTGTCCAAGGAGGATTCGGTATTAAATATCTTGATATGCTTGAAATGCCGTTAAACAAATCAATCAATCAATCGATCTTGTCTTTATTTCTTTAGAAGATATTTTTGCAATTTGCAGACAGACCTTTTTCGTCGTTCCCGAAAGAAAGACGCTTGTGAAGACTGGAGAAACTTTGTTCAATGATTTTGGATGAACTCTGTGTAAGGTTTCTTTCCATCCGTACGGTTTGTTTTTTTGTTTTTTTAAAGAGGAAGGAAGTCTTGGAGATTTCAAAACTGTCTGGGAATAAAAGAATTCTTCCGTAAACCAGAAGTCATTACATTCGTAAGGAATCGTCTTTTGAAAATTATATATTTGTTGATTCTTTCGGATATTAGGAAATATCCGCTTTTGCTGAAGAATTTGAACTATCTTTTTTCTTTTCTTTTTTGCATCAACAAGAAGACAAAACGAAAACAAGAAAAAAAAGAGAAAAAACAAATAGAAAGAAAAGAAAGAAAGAAAAAAAGAAAGTAAAAAAAAGAAAGTAAAAAAGATAGAAAAAGATAAAAAAGAGAGAAAAAAAGAGAAAAACAAATAGAAAAAAAGAAAATAGAAAGAAAGAAGAAAAGAAAAAAAAAAAAAAAGAAAAAAGAAAGTAAAAAAGAAAGAAAGAAAAAAAAAGAAAGAAAGTAAAAAAGAAAGAAAAAAAGAAAGAAAGAAAAAAGAAACAAAGAAAGAAAAAAGAAACAAAGAAAGAAAAAAGAAAGAAAAAAAGAAAAAAGAAAGAAAAAAGAAAGAAAGAAAAAAGAAAGAAAAAAAAAGAAAAAAGAGAGAAAAAAAGAGAAAAACAAGTAGAAAGAAAAGAAAAAAGAAAGAAAAAAAAGATTAAAAATAACAATTTATTCGTTCCAAAAAAGAAAACCGGAAACACTATCTTCTATTCATCTACGCATGCGCAAGATTATAAAATTAGACGCAGATTCCGACTTTGTTTTACTTTTAGTTTTTTTTACGGCATATCAACCTTTTAGAGGTCATTTAATGCCGAGAACAGTTATGTTTCGACAAACGTTCTTTTTTGTTCTTACACAGTTTTCTGCATAACGCAATGAGCCCTCTTTAAACCAAGTCAACTTTTTTTTAGAGGTCATTTAATGCCGAGAACAATCATGTTTTGACAAACGTTCCTTTTGTCCTTTAACACAATATGCCCCATTTAACCCATAGCTGTAGAGAATGTAGGGATTCATACCTTTCCCCAGGGTATTAGTCCAATTATGAACGAAAATGGATTGACTAGGTTTCGAACTCGCATATCACGATTCTAAAGACCGACTGCTTACCCACTAAGCCAATTGGACTTGCTCGTTTAATTCCTTCTCTTTATAAACACCCCAACAGTTTTATCGTATCCTTGCAATTGAAAATTGGATTTTCTGGAAGTGTCCCCAGTGGAATTTAAAACCAAAGTGTTATTAGATAGGTGTTATTTCAGACTACCCCTCTAAAATTGATAATCGGGGGAAAAAAATCAGCTTCTGCAAAGAATGGTCCAATTTGAATAGAATTTTACGATTTTCTTGAAAATTGACACAGTTGTACTTTATGTGTCATGGAGTGTAAATATCATACATTTCGCCCTATACAACTACACACACACATATTAATGTATTATATAAATGAATGAACCGTATTAATTACAATTTGAAATTAACATCAATAAATGTAATTGATCTTAATTTCAAATTGTAATTAATATGTTTCATTCATTTATATAACACTGTAAGCAAATTGAATTCCATTAATAATATACATATCAACGTATGTATGTATGTATGTATGTATGTATGTATGAATTTATGAATGTATATATGTATGTATGTATGTATGTAGGTAGGTAGGTAGTTAGGTAGGTAGGTATGTATGTATATGAATATATGTTTTTAAGTTAAGATGGAAGATCGAAAAAGTCCGAATGTAATAATTTCTAAATTTAAAATCTGAAATTGATTAACCCAAACAAAAAGTAAAAAGTTCTTTTTTTTTCTATTTTAATTCTTTTTTTGCTTGGTTTTCTTTGTTTCTTTTTAGTTTTTTTTTTTTGTTTTTTATTTTATTTACTTGTTTGTTTGTTTGTTTTTGTTGTTTTTGTTTGTTCAATTGTTCTCGGTTGATTGTTTGTTTGGTTTGGTTTGGTGGACTGATTGGTTAGTTTCTTGATTGGTTATTTGGTTAGATGTTTTGTTGTTTAGTTGGTTAGTTGGTTTGTTGGTTGGTTGGTTGGTTGGTCGGTCTGTTACTTGGTTGGTTGGTTTGTTACTTGGTTGGTTGGTTTGTTACTTGGTTGGTTGGTTTGTTATTTGGTTTGTTGGTTGGTTAGTTAGTTGGTTGGTTAGTTTGTTAGTTAGTTGGTTAGTTTGTTACTTGATTGATTGGTTTGTTAGTTGGTTTGTTTATTTGTTGGTTGGTTAGTTTGTTAGTTAGTTAGTTGGTTGGTTTGTTAGTTGGTTTGTTTGTTTGTTTGTTTGTTGGTTAGGTGGTTTGTTGGTTGGTTTGTAGTTGATTCGTTAGTTGATTGATTGGTTTATTAGTTAGTTGATCGGCTGTTTGGTTTGGTTGCTGGCTGGTTGGTTTGTTTTTTGAATAATTAGTTGGTTGGTTATTTGACTAAATTGTTGATTAATTGGTAGTGGATAGGTTGGTTGGTTAATTCGTTTGGTTAGTTATTGGTTAGTTGTTTGTTTAGTTTGTTAGTTGGCTAATTGGTTGGTTGATTGATCGATTGATTGATTAGCTGGTAGACTAATTCGGTTGTTTGTTGATTGATTGGTTGGTTGTGTAATTTGTTAGTTGGTTCGTTGATTGGTTGGTTCTTTCGTTGCTTGATTTATTAGTAGGGTTGTTTGTTCGTTTGTATTTTTACCTGTCGTTTGTTTTGTGTGCTAGTTGGTTCTTTATTCGTTTATTTATCTGTGTTTCCGTTTGATATTCTTAAACGATGTTCTCCATTTTTTTCTTCTTCCATTTTTCTCCTCCTTAGTAGAACAACTATTTTCATCCAATCAAAAAAGCGAAAAAATTAAATCCGTGATTTTCTGTTAATTTCTGTTCCATGAAGCAAATTTATGTCGGTTAATATCGAAGAGAAACCATTTCTTTCCGGGTTTTTTTTCAAAACAGTGATGAAATGAAAGAAGAGGAAAAGGCAAGAGAGAGAAATAGGAAAATAGTTTTAAATAAAATATTAATTAATTAATCTTTGAATTGATTATTAATTAAAGAATAATGAAAATTGAAAAATTGAAAAAAAAACAAAGAAAAGAGAGAAGGAAAGAGAAAGAAGAGGACGAATAAAGAAAAGGGGAAAAAAGAGAACAGATCACAAAAAGAAAAATAACAAAAGAAAGAAAGAAAGAAAGAAAGAAAGAAGGAAAGAAAGAAAGAAAGAAAAAAAGAAAGAAAGAAAAAAAGAAAGAAAGAAGGAAAGAAAGAAAGAAAAAAGAAAGAAAGAAAAAAAAAGAAAGAAAGAAAAAAAAGAAAGAAAGAAAGATAGAAAGAAAGAAGGAAGGAAAGATAGAAAGAAAGAAGGAAAGAAAGAAAAAAAGAAAGAAAGAAAGAAAGCAGGAAAGGAAGGAGGGAGGACGAATAAAGAAAAATGAAAAAAGAGCACAAAAACAGAATAAATAAGCCATAAAAAGCAACAAAAAACTCTTTTCACGGCTATTTAACCTTTGGGTCCTGAACGGCTGATATATCGACTAAAACAACTTAGCACAAAAGACAATACGGCTTATAATTCAGGCCTGAATTGTCCTTTATTTAAACCACTCTGATTGGTTTGGTCGGTTTAGTTTGGTTTGGTTTGATTAGTTTTTTATTAGGTTGACTAACTGGTTAGTTTGTTGGTTGGTTCATTGGTTGGTTTGGTTTGGTTTGTTAGCTATTTTGTTGGTTGGTTGGGTGGTTGTTTTATTGGTTGCCTGCTTGCTTCGTTGTTTTGTTGGTTAGTTGGTTGGTTGTTTTGTTGGTTAGTTGGTTGGTGGTTTTTTCGGTTAGTTGGTTGGTTGGTTGGCTCGTTCGTTGGTTGGTTAGTTGGTTGGTTGGGTGGTTGTTTTATTGGTTGCCTGCTTGCTTCGTTGGTTGGTTGGTAAGCTATTTTGTTGGTTAGTTGGTTGGTGGTTTTTTTCGGTTATTTGGTTAATTATTAGTTGTTTGGTTGGTTGGCTCGTTGGTTGGTTGGTTGGTTGGTTGCTTGTTTATTTTATTGGTTTGTAAGTTGTTTTGTTGGTTTGTTAGTTGATTAGTTGGTTAGTTTGATTGTTCTGTGCCTATCGATTATTTAATGTATTGGCTATTTGATTAATCGTTTATTTGCTTGTGTGTCAGTTTAATATTTTTTAACGATTTTTCTCATTTCGTCTTCTTCCATTTATCTCCTCCGTAGCGGAACAACTCTTTTCATCCAATTCAAAAAGCGAAGAAATCAGCGATTTTGTCAGGATCCAAAGGTTAACAGCCAATCAAATCGCAGCTAAAATGTTGTATTTTTGGGTTTACGAAAAACAGCGCATATCGTGTGACATCCCGGGACACATGACTGTATGTCAAGCAAAAAGAATTGTATCTTCCAAGCTTGGATTGCGATTTGCCTTCCGGGAAGAGAACAAAGTTCTGGTTGTACGCTTTGCAGGTTCTGAATTAGAAGACTCTTGGATCCTGGGGGACGTTAGCATCATCCCAGGCTCGACCCTTAAACTGGCTCTCCGTACACGAGTCCAACCATCGCTGTTCGTCTACTGCCGGTACAACCGTGAGACTTTCTCCATCGACAACGTCAGCTGGGTGGGAGAAATGACAGTCAGTGAACTACGGCAAAGAGTGTCTGAATACACCGGTCTGCCCGTGTCCGTCTCGCGTTTGCTTAGTCCAGACGGACGCGAAATGTACGACGTGTACCAGCTCTCCAGTTACGGCATCTCCAAAGGAATGACCATCTGTATGGAGACTTGGGACGGATGGAATGAGTTCCTTACGTCGTCTGTCGCTGGATACACCAAGTCTGTTCTGGCTTTGACGGCAGCTAATGAAATTGTTGCTAAATTCCAATGGCGCGTTGCCCTCTACATCGCTGCCCATTTCGGCCACGTCGACCTGGCCTCTCAAGTGATGAAACTAGGAGTGAAATCCCACGAAGCAGTCGGAGAGCATCCAGCCCGTCAGTGGTGTAATCAGATTTCGAATATTAATTGCCAAAAAGCCCCGGTTCATGAAGCCGCACAGCAAGGCCAATATGTCCTCCTCCGATTATTTGTGTCGCAGGATATTTGTTGTCTGTTGGTCAAAGACGGAAATGGACAAAACCCTCTATCGATCAGTCTTCGCCGTAAGATGAAAAGGTGTGCTTCGTTTCTTCTTGCAAAACAATGGACTAAAATCCAGGTGACAAAGGAACTGAACCTTCCCATTATTCTCTATTCGAAAATGCTCATCTGGGCCGATAGAGCAAAGCACCAGACCCTTGTCTCACACGGCCTCGAGAAATCCTCTTTAAAACAGTGCAATAAGAACCGAAGTCCACTGGTGACCTTTGGCGTGCTGGTTGACGGGTTTTCTCCCAGTCAAATCAACAGCAGACCCATTCCACTTAATATGGGACCCTCACGAGAAACCTCTTCTTTGAGATTGACCTCGCGGGAGTCCAGCGCCTTACGGGCCCCCCTGAACAAAAATCGCAGTCATCGTCCCAGCATTGAAAAGCTCCATCGGGGGCCGGCAACGCCCGTTTCGGCCAAAAACAGCCGATTACCTTCTCTGCAGCTGACCAGCTCACACTCAAACCCACAGCAAGACTCTCCCTACACTGTGAACTCTTCTTCCGGCAGAACATCCCCTCTTTCTCTGCGGCTCCCCGACATCAAACAAGAACGCCAGGAAAGAGGAAAAAAGAAAAGCGCCGTCAGCCGACACACACAAAAAATCCCCAAAATTGAAGTCTCGAAAATGTCTCACGACCAACCCTCGAAAACTGAGTCAGGAACCAACCCGAGGCTATCTCGTTTTCCCCACTTGCTAGAAACTACCAGCCGCGAAAAGAATCTAAATAACTCCCTAGACTATCTAAAATGTGTTTCAGACGATAAAGCGAACTGGACGACATCTTGCGACTCACCAAGTCTTCCAAGTGATGATGCCAGTAGTCGCCATAAATACACCGGAAGACAACATTCAAATCGAGCTTATTATCGCCGGCCATTTTTTTACTATCCAGGAAGCCGCGATCATATCATTCAAGATACTATTGCCAGCTACGAAAAATACTGTGAGCAGACACCATCTCAAAGAGCAGCGCGAGCTTTAGCAATAGCTGAGTCCTTCACAGAGAAACCTTTTCTTTTGAGGCTAAAGATCGCAATGGGTTTATATTCTGGTCCAATCAAGCGTTTGCCAAAACTAAACCCGACCTCCGTGTTTTCTACTGGCGTCTCAAACGCCTTCTCCGAACGTGTTAGTTCAAAACAAGCAAAAATTACGTAGGGGTGTGTGGAATTTAGGGCCATTTTTTTAGACGAGTGAAAATAATAATAAAAAAAAACATCAGTGTAAGAATTTGATTTTAACCATGAACAGAAAACTTCAGAAAAGCCAACATGCCAAGTTTAAAGAAAAACGATGATGAGGATAATTGTGATTATATATATATATATATATATATATATAGTGTGTAGAGTTTTAATAAAATCTCTTAAAAAACTTTTTTTACGGGACAGTCAATAAAAATGGACAGCATCTTTAAAAATGTTATTTTTCATAAATAATTTATTTCATTTTTATAATATTTTTTTTTTGCCTATAAGTGTACATTTTCTTTGATTTATTGTGGTAAAATTCAATAAAAATAGCTTGAAAAATAAAGAATCTATTAAAGTTCAAATTGTATTAAAAGTCTTTTAAAATGGCCTAAAAGGTGTGTTCTATAAATACCCAGACCTGTTTCTGACAGGCATTGAAAATTGTCATCGTCCTTATTAGTTGGGGGCCAGAGGCATCAGTCAATTCAACTTTTTGTGAAAGTTTGATTTTTGGTACCAGGTTGTAGTTTAGGGTCAAACTAAGAATTTTGGTCCGAATGGACAACGATCTGAGTGCGTCTTCATATATTTCCGCCATTTTACAAAATGGTCGCTAACCAAATCTAATAACGTCAATATCTTGGAAACTATTCAACCTAGAAACATAAATTTGGTGTCAAGTGTCTACCAAAAGAAAGTCTTTAAAAAATTATTATTCTCGACATTAAATGAACGTAAAAGGTTGATATTATATTTACTTGGTGAGCACCAACCCAAGTTTTGCAAAAGGCCATTTTTACGTGCTCTTACCCAGGCTTTTTACATTCGGTTTTACTCTTCATCTAGATGAGCTGATATCCTGAGTTAACGAGCCCCATCTGCCCGAGTCCACTTAAGTGAATATAATGGTTTTGACTGGGATTTGAACTCGCGTAATACGATTCCAGAGCCCGAGCTTTTACCAATGCTCGACCGTTGATATGCCGTAGGGTTGATATGCCGTAGAAAAACAAAGATTGAATTAAACAAAGCTTCCTGTATAATAATTCCGAAACTATTTCAATGCTAATTATTAAGATTAAATCCGTTTTGAATTCCCTCACATTACCTCTTGCTATAGGTTAAATAGTACACATTGTGTACCAAGTGTCCACCAAAAACCAAGTGGCTACCAAAAACAAGTATTAAAAAAAATATTATTCTCGGCATTAAATTACCTCTTGCAATGGTTTAAATAGTACACATTGTGTACCACGTGCCCACCTAAAAACCAAGTGTCTACCAAAAAAAAGTATCAAAAAAAATATATTATTCTCGGCATTAAATTACCTCTTGCTATGGTTTAAATAGTACACATTGTGTACCACATGCCCACCTAAAAACCAAGTGTCTACCAAAAGAAAGTATTAAAAAAAATATTATTCTCGGCATTAAATGAACGAAAATGATTGATATGCCGTAAAAAAACAAAGATTGAATGAATCAAAGCTTCCTGTATGATAATTCCGAAAATATTTCAATGCTAATTAATTAAAATTATACCCGCTTTGAATTTCGCTTTATTATGAGACTTAGTTTGTTTGTTTGTTTGTTTTGTCAATAAGACATTGTTTTATTGTTTATATTATTTTTATTTCATTTTATTTTATTTATTTTTTATTTTATTTTATTTATTTTATTTATTTTTTATTTTTTATTTTCATTTTTATTTTTATTTTTTGTCAATGATGACGACGTTTGATAAATAGAAAAGAAGTTCGCCTATGGAAGAAATGAACAGCCGTCACGGAATGACTCGAAACTCTTTAACTTATTCAACGATTTTTGTTTTCACGGATTTCGTCACGCAGTTTCCAAACCGATTGACAAAGCTGACTCGGATGAAAAAAAAAGGGGGAAACAAATTATGACGAAAGGAAAATAAAACAAACAAAAAAAACAAAAAAAAATACTTTTTGTAAACAACGGAGAAAACAAAGTGAAGTTTGTTTATTTGAAAAATAATTGCCTGTTTGTGTTGTGTTTAACGGCATATCACCCTTTTTAAGATATTTTAATACCGAGAACAATTACTTATGATAAATGTTTTTTTTTTATCCATACACATTTTTTTAATAACACAAGCTGCACTATTTAATCCATAGCTGGAGGGAAGATGGAGATTCATACATATCACAGGGGTATGGGTTGACATGTATATGTAGACGGAACTTAGATTTGAACTCGCGTACTACGTTTCCGAAGTCCGACTGTCTAATCACTAGGCCACGTCGACTACCAAACGTTGCGGTCAAAATCCTATACGTAATGATGGGTAGTGTTAGAAAGCTCCAATTTTGTGTTTGTATATTTCAAAGGCAGACACCAAATCAAAGAAAACCAACCACAAAAAAATTGAGAAGAAAAATAACATATTTTATTTAGTTAAAAAGCACACCAATACACAGGTTGCAGTATTTACTGGAGAGATAAGTAGTAAACTACACTTCACTGTCACTCTCTGTTTTTGTTGTTCTCAAGGTGTGATGTCTCTGCTATGTCAATGTTATGACAGATTCTAGAGAGTGTTTTTCAAAAAAGACCTTCGTGTACCAGCTAAAAAGCTTTTGTTTTGTTTTCTCTCTGGTTGTTTATATAAGCCTGACACCTTACGTTTTGAAGGGTAAATCAGCTGATTCTAAATACTGAATCACCACTAAAGTTTAGTGATAAGTAATCATTAAAAATTACGTATCACTGCTTGACAAAACCTTACTATTTACATCCTTTATAATTTCTCCGTAAATAATTTTACATATATTTCCATTCGCGTAATTAAACTGAGATGCCGTGGACACTCTTTGTCTGCTTGTATCTGAACCTTATCCTGACAACGCTGTACGTGGCCATTTGTTTGTTAACCAAATCGAAAACAACAACTTTTTTTCAAATTATATATCTATATGGTCAGCGATGGTGGAGCATTGATAAAATGGTTGCACTAGTTCAAATCCCAGTGAAAACCATAAAAAAACAGACATATATAAATATTTGTAGATGATTGTATTCATTTCTCAAATTATCAAATGGATTCGTTTTTCTTTTCCTGCCAATTGTTCCTAAGGTGTTATAACAGAATGCCAAATTTATAACTGGCAATAAAAGTAATAGCATTTCTCCTAATAATTCCATTTTATATGGAGTGTCTATTGAATGACCGTATCCTTTTTCTTGTTCATCAACTTAATTTGTACAATTCTGGCATCTTGCCAATCTTAGATATCTTGTATTGATGTGAATTGACATTTGATGCTTCAAAAGGCCACAATTGCCCTCGTACGTGTTCAGAAAGCATTGGATTGTTGTCAAGTGTTTTCCTTTCTGTGAATTTTTCTATTGAGACAATCCGATTGATCGAGGGTGAAAAGGGCTTTCTTGAACTCATTTCGACCTTATCAGCCAGCCTGTAAAATTAGCAACGTCCTCGCTCACAAAAATCTAAAGAAAATTGACAAGTATAAAAATAAAAAAAAATCAATAGTAAAGAAAATGATACTACGATCCGAATACAACAAAGAATCTAAAGTATAGTGTAGTTTTTGTTGTTATTGCTTGTCAATAACATCTCTCACCCTTACTAGCGGTTTATTTTTATCATTATCAAAATCAAAGTATTGATTGAATCCAATGAAATGAATATATTAACTGTCAAGTCACGCTGGAGACACCAGTTCTTGTCAGATAACCGAAGTTAAGCAACATCGAGCCTGGTCAGTAGTTAAATGGGTGAACATTTAAAAATAGCAGGTACTGTACTAGGGCAAGTAACAAACCTGTACCAGGTGCCTCTGTTACTCCTTTCGATGAAACCAATTGTTAGACAACGCACATTACTGTGCAGTACGATATGATAAATATATTATTTTATTTTTGGAGTTTTATTAAACAATGGAGTCAAGTTTTTTTTACATTGATAACAAAAACAACTGCCTTCTAGAGGATATCGTTTGAAATTATTTAATAATGGACAATATTAATTTACTATTGAACATTATTTAATTTAAATACTAGATTTTATAACAAAAATTTTGCTATGCAAATTGATACGTTTATCTTTTCTCATTAATAAGGAAAGTAATTGGAAAATGAAAATTATCGTTTAAAATACATGTATTCAATATAAATACAAGAGTAAAATAAAGGTAATAAAGAAAACTTGTTTCGTAATTTTAACCAGACAGGACAACAAATATCATATCAAAATATTATATTAGAGTAATAGTAAAAAATATTTTAAATATATTTATATATTATTAATGGAATTATATTTTCGAGATTATTTTTAAATTAACCGTATTAATTACAATTAGAAATTAACATCAATAAATAATTTGGGTATTTGTACATATATCTATTTC
>JAUZSX010330780.1:0-11055 GCA_034780655.1 Idiosepius hallami | reverse complement strand
CGGGAAAAATCTGTTTTGCGTCCCTCGGGGACTTTTAGAGAGCTAGGGGTACCACGCACGCGCGGCTTGTTATTATTATTATTATTATTATTATTATACTTATATTGCTTTTAAATATGTTTTTTAACTGGCGCTTTTGCAGAACAAGCAAATGGAGAAACTTGGTCAATCCCTAAACCCTAATCCTAAACCCTAACCCTTAACCATAACCCTAACCCTAACCCTAGACAACCAAATTGCTGTCTTACAACCGGTGCAAAGTTCCCGAGCAAAAATATTTCTCCATTCGGTTGTTCAGCAAAAGTGCCTTTTTACTTACTTTTTGTTGCTATTAAAGTTGTTCGCCTTTATAAATGTAGTTGCTTTGGAATTTGTTTGCCTTCATATTTCAAGTTGCAATTTTTTTCCTTGTAGTTTCTTTGAAATGTGTTTCTCTTCATTAATATAATTTATCTCAAAGACATGACCTCTAAACTCTTAGTTACTTTTAAAGATATTTGCCTTCTAATTACTAGTGGCTTTCAAAATTCTTTGCCTTTAAACTTTTAATTGATTTCCAAGTTGTTAGCCCTTAAATTGCTATTGGCTTTCAAAATTGTTTGCCTTTAAACATCTAGCTGTTTTTGAAATAATTTCTGTTTGCATTTAAAAATTTTTGTCTTCAGTTTTTCTAATTGATTTTAAAGTTGTTTGCCTTCACACTTTATTTTGTAAATGGGATTTAAAAAGTAGATTTTTCCAGATATTCTAGGATTTGATGTGGAATCACCCCAATAAAAGAAAATTCCCTAATTCCTATTACTTTATAGTATTTGTGTCTGCTATGGTTACTCATTTAATCCGAATACTGATATCATGACATCCATATCATTCTCTTTTCTTTCGTTTTATTTTTTATACCATTTAATATTTTCGGCACAAAAATCCTTGGATGAGATCATCAAATATGGTCAGCATCAATTGCCAATGAACGATAAGGAACTGAAGGATTAGAAAGACAAGAAAAAGAAAAAGAAGAAGAAGAAGAAAAACAAAATATATAAAGGGAGTGACAAAGCAAACTATAAAAGAAAAAGATCCTTTCTTCATGAGTAAGATATAATCAAACGCAATGATATGAAAAGGAAAACCATTTTTATAATATCAAAAGATAAAATTGGTGACATAATAATAATGATGATCATAATAAATTTTATGAAAATGATTATAATCTAAATCATTATTATAAAGATAATAATGCAAATATAAAAGCATTAAATCTTCGAAATAATATGTGCAAAATTGAAAAAGTTGTAATTGATAAAAATAAAATTGTCGGCGAAATAATAATGATAGTGCAATGATAATAATAATATAATCATAAAAAACAATAATGATATTATTAATAATAATAATAATAATAATAATGATACTACTACTACAACTACTTCTACTACTAATACAACTACTACTACTAATAATAATAATAATATTCCACCGGGGCAGGAAATACCGAGTTTAGTGTCTGAGGACGGGTTTATAACCACTGGGTAGATGCACTCTTTGTCTTTCTTTAGATAGGCATATACACATGTATGAAGGGACTCAAAGAAGACATTATTACCATGTGACTTGCCACTAAATCGTCTCTTTTCAGTGGTTGAGACGGCTACGCCCACGGGAGGCAAGCCAATACAATTACCGATAAGTTTATAATAATAATAATAATAATAATAATGACAATAATTATATTAGTAATAATAATAAGTTAAGCGATTCTAAATTGCATAACTTCTGTCATCTGATGGAAACCGTTGTCTCCAACGTGACCTGAACACACTGCTGCTGTTATTGCTGTTATTGTTGTTCTATTTCTTATTCTTATTCTTATTATCATTATTACCATTATTGTTATAATCATCATTATTATAAGCATCAACATTACTAAGTTGGGTGACCACTTAAAGATAACAAATATAGTATCACGGCGTACCACGCTGGTTGGGGGGTGCGTGACATGATCATTTGAATGCTTTTAAAGATTCGAACTAAAATAATTTCCCTCCCCATAAAACCACCGACCACCAGCTTTAAATACATCCTCCATTAAAGTTACCCATGAGTTGAGGATTTCGAGTTTGAGTATATTCTTATAACAACAGGAAGACTGATCTAAATCTGAACGAGTGAGTTGAGGTCATACAGCTTAACAGCAGCAACAAAAATTTGCAAGAGTTCAAACCCCAGTCAAAACCAGAGCATTTACTTTTAGATAAGGTTCGTTAACACAAGAGACTTATTTAGGTGAAGGGCAACACTGAATGCCAAGGTTATAATGATCACTTTAAAATGGCCTTGTGTCTAACTTTGGTTAGTGCTCGATCAAATATTTATAAAGAACAGCAACAAAAGACAATGAGATGCCATTTTCTGGTTTAGAGTTGGACGCATGACTGAGTAACTTTCGATGGCAATGTCTGAGAGACAGATTCAGGAAAGACGAGGAGAATCGAAATGGCCTCAGAAGTGGAAATATCATAGCATGTTCTTTTTTCCTTTTCCCGCTCTTTTCATTTTCACTTAGACAGAAACAGTAAGTGAACGTATGAGCTAATGTGAAAAGGAAAAAAAATTAAAAATAATACAAAGGACATAAAAATGAAAAAAGACGTGAGTGTTTACTATGGACTGTGTGGGCGAGTCTGTTGGCAGGAGGGGAATGTAAGAGATAACAGAACGTTGGAAACTAAAGAGAATTCCAGAATATTTGGGGCACAAAATTAAACAAAAAAAAAATGGTGGGTAAGGAAGACTAAAGGGACATGTCTGTATAAAACTAACATAACATGCATTTTCAGAAATTTTTTGTTGCAAAACATAAACTGAAAAAATAATAAAGCTATGTTATGATGTCTTCATAAAATATACCATATTGTCAAATGTCTGTAAAATAATGGGTGCAATATTTGGAAATATTTGGAATAAAATATTTTCAGCCTTTTTTTTTTCGAACGAAACTTCCTTACATTTATTAATCCTTAATTAATATGTTTTAATCGAATCTTAATAGGGAGGTTCCATTAGCAGTGGATACTAAAGATAGACCGAGAGTATTATGGCAATCAGACCAAAAACGCAATGGGCCCCGCTTTTCAATTTAAATGTCACATATAGAAGCTGTGCAGCAGGTGATCTCTGCATATTGGTTTAATCAAGAGATATCTTTAATTTAAGATTAGTGTTGGGACGATTTCTAATTATCCATAATGCCGATTTTAATCCAGAAATATGTTGATTGGAGATTCTTATACCAAGTACGGTCCAATACAACTGCAATTGACTTAAATAATTTTTGCCTTTCAAAACATCATGGTAATTTTCTTTGTAAAAAATTTAACAAAAAAAAACACAGATAAAAATTAACACAAAAAGAGTATTATAGTAACTCTTGATCAAGATGTACCGTTCATTTTAGCAATAATAATAGTAATAATAATAATAATAATAATAATAATGATAATTAATGATATCTATGTTACTATCAATTGTTTAATAATTTAAAAAATATCAAAATAAGGTTTAGTAAACTTATAATTCCGGCCAGTTTATAAATTTACATAAAAACCAGATTAATGAATATTGAAATAAGTGGTATTTTTTTTTCTATTTTAAAATAAGATTGTTAAAATTTAGATTATATCTTGTTACACTAATATAATAAATATAATAATTGCAGCTTTGCCGCTAGTGGGCTTTAGTTAATTGAGAAATATTTCAGCATTTTTCTGTTAAAAGCAATCACTTCAAAATCTTTAAATTTGTCAGTCTTATTATCTTAGTGATTATTGCCAACACAGTTAACAATATTAAAGTTGTTTTTGTTTTTGTTTTGTTTTAATCTCATTAGAAAAACTGGAAACGGTAGATGAAGAATAAGAACAAGGAGGAGAAAAAGACGGTGTTGAAAAAGGACAAGAGATTAAAACGAGAAGAAGCTGATGATGGAAAAGATATTAAAGAAAAAAACAAGAAAAGGAAGAAAAAGTAAGAAAAAATAAATCAAAAGAAGAAGAAGATAAAAGAAGAAGCGTTAGAAGAAGAAGAAGAAAAAGAAGAAGAAGAAAAAGAAAAAGAAGCACAGGAAGAAGAAAAAGAAAAAGAAGAAGAAGAAGAAAAAAGGAAGAAGAAGCGTAGGAAGAAGAAAGATTTAGAAAGGTAGAAGAAGAAGAAGAAGAAGAAGAAGAAGAAGAAAAAAAAGAAAAAGATAAAAAAGAAGAAGAAAAAGAAAAGATTAAGAAAAAAAAACAGAGAAAGTGAAGAAGATGAAGTGGCCATTGTATACAACAACAAACAACAAACAACCAAATTTAATGAGAAAAGACAGAGTTATGGACTCTAGAAGTGAAATTCCTTTTTTTTTCTTCTAAAGGTTTGGAATAAAAATAATAATGATTACGATGGTGTTGGGTTGGTCGAGTTTATCGAGGTGATTAAATGAGGGAGAGGGTCAGTGAATGAGAGGGCAAGCAAAAAAAAAAAAAAAAAACAGAAAAAGGAATGAAGTGGTCCTGAGTAGGAGGAGGAGTAGAATGACGACATTAATGACTTTTCGTCGTCGATGATAATGAGGGTGATGATGACGGTGAGAATGATGACGATGATAGTGATGATGAAGATGATTATTAGGATTAGAATGATGATGATTATTATAATGAGGATGATGATGAGTCGGACGAAGATACAGAAACTGGATTAAGGGCTCAGAAGAACATGCGGCAGAGGTGATGATAAAGTTGATCTCGTTGATGGTGATGATGGTGATGGTGATAGTGATGATGATAATTATAATGATACTGATGATTATGGCTGTGTTGTTGTTTAGTTATTTGTAATATTGGTGGTGGTAGTGAAGTTAATGATAAACTGGGGTAAGAGAGGGATATAGGATGGAATGGCCAGCGAAACACGTCCGAGATAAAGATGAAGTTGATGATGATGCTGATGTCTGTTATAATGATGATGGGTGGATGGATGTTGATCATGTTGATGGATGATGTTGATGGATGATTATGATAATGATGATAATTATGATGAATACAAAATGATAATGATGATATTATAGTCAGTCATAATGATGATGATGATAATGTTGGTGAGGATGAAAATGGTGGCATATAATATGATGTTGATGGCAATGATGATGATTGTCCGAGAATAAATTATGGATAGTGAGGATGATGATTATAATGATGATTACAGAATAATAATGATGATGATAGTGATGTTAGTTATGATGATGATGATGATAGTGTTGTTGGTGAGGATGATGGCAATAATGATGCTGCTGATAGGATTATGATGGTTATGATGATGGCAGTGATAATGAGATGATGTTGAAGATGATGTGCATAGTGATGTTAGTCATAATGATGATGACATGATGATGATGGTTTTGATGTCCTTGCTCCTGTTCTCGTCGTGTTGATGGTGGGGTCGGTGTGTTACCAATGGTGGTGGTGGTGGTGGTGGTGGTGTTAGAGGTTGTGGACATGAATAGAAAGATCGCCAATAATGGCGTTGGGTGGAGTCATTGGGGGGTTCGTGGGGCGCACATAACAGTTTGAGCAAAGCAGCAATCACTTGTGTCTTTGAAGACGCCGCGGCCGATTACAGCGACTTTAATGCATATCAAAAAAAAAAAGAAGAAAAGAAAATTGAGGAACAGATTAAGGGAAGGGCTCTGTATGTTGGGTGATGGTGAGGTTGGGAATTTCTAGGGTATAGTATGAGGAGTTGTGAGAGGGAGGAATGTCATTTTGACAGGAAAGACAAAATGGCGAAA
Organism: Idiosepius hallami; assembly: GCA_034780655.1. NCBI lineage: Eukaryota > Metazoa > Mollusca > Cephalopoda > Idiosepiidae > Idiosepius > Idiosepius hallami. The sequence continues at coordinate 5,234 of JAUZSX010330780.1, read as the reverse complement.
GGTTTCTGAAAAACGAATAAAAGAAAGAAGAAACAAACAAGAAAGGTGGGATTCAAAAAATGGAAAGAAAAAAGAAAGAAAGAAAGAATAAAAAAGGAAAGAAGGAAAAAAGAACGAAAAAAAAGAAAGAAAAAGAGAAAGGAACAGATAAAGAAAATAGAAAGGAAGAAAAATAGAAAAAACGAAAGAAAAAAAAAAGAAAAGAAAGTAAAAGAAGGAAAAAAGATAGTGAAGAAAAATGGGAGAAAAAAAGAACAAATGAACGAAAAAAAGAAAGACAAAAAAGAAGAAAAAATGATCAAAGAAACGAAGAAAAATACAAAGAAAATACAAAGAAAAAACGAAGAAAGAACGAAAAAATAAACAAATAAACAAAAAGAATGAAGAAAGAAAGAAAAAATGAGAGAATTAAAAGAAAAAAAAATACAAAGAAAAAAACGAAAAACGAAAAAAAAACAGAAAGAAAAATCGTGAGAAAAAAAAAAGAATAAAAAAATTGAAGAAAGCGGAAGGAAATCGAAACTCATTCATGAAAGAGTTTAATTTCGATAGAAAACATCAAAAACAAAAAGTAGGATACTTAGTTTACTTTTAACGGCATATTAACCTTTGTAAGTCATTAGACTAACAGGAAGACTGTTTTGAGCCGAATGGTCTGAACAGAAAATATCCTGGTTTATAGACAGACAAGAAGAATGATTTCAGCCCAACACGCGGAAGAGGGAACTAGATTATCCCACCCCTAAAAAAGGAAAGCTGATTCGATCACATAAGTGTTAGGAGAAGACTTGCTGCTTCATACAAAGACGAAGAAAAAATCCACAACGTCTGTTTGTGTTTTACTGCATCTTAAAACTTTTAGGTAATTTAATGCCGAGAACAATTATTTTTGATCAACGTTTTTTTGTATACATATAGTTTTTTATTTAAAAAAAAAGAAAAGAAAGAAAGCATTTTGCTCAATTTAATCCATAGCTGGAGAGAATGTGGCGAGTCACACCCTCCAAAAGGTAACATACACATAACTATTCGGATTCGAACTCGCGTTTTACGATTGCAAAGTCCGAGTGTCTATTCACTGCGTCAAGTGGACCTCCCCACAAAAGTCTGAATAAATAAATATTATGTAAAAAATAAGTATATTTGTTTTAAGGAATTAAGTAAAAAGCAAAAACAAGCTAATACTAAAATCAGTTTTATATTCACCCTGACAATGTTAATAGCATCATAAATGTCTTTATTATGAACATTTTATTAATAAATCTAAAAAAATAAGAAAAATTTGGAATAGGGAAAAATAGTATTGCGTTCAGTTAAAAATATTGGCTTTCGTTTGTCTATTTCTTCCTTTTCCAACCTAAGTGTAAGCTAGAGAATAAAAAACCTATAGTGATAAAAACTTTTTCGGCCCTCACCCTAAGATGAAGACCTGGCATAAAAATTATCTCGGGAAGTTTGAAATTGGGCGTGAAGAAATGGATAGAAGTTGGTGAGCAATCTAGTCACGGTGCTGATCTCGGAATTTCTTTGGGAAAATTGAAAGCTCATATTTTGTTTTATGAATTATTAAGCTCTCTACACGATCTTTTTACATTTTTTTTTCAATTTTTGAAAATTCTATGGTTTATGTCTACTGTGATTGGTTCAATTCTCTGATGCCTTATCTGCCATAATTCTCGGGCACAAAACCAAGTGAGGCACAATGGGTTCTCAAACGGGGTCTAAATGGACCCTAGAGATCATAGAATATTTTTGAAGGTCTACACTTATAATAAAACAAGTTATTTTTAGGGGAGGATCCACAATGATATTTAGATGTTGTATGAAGAAAACAAATCATAATGGTTTTTATAAATAAAAAATAATAATTTCTACAGTAATTTTGGTTTGACAGGGAAAAAATGGAAGTAGAAATTCAAACGAATCTATAAGATTGAAATACAAGATATTGGTTCAGAATAATTATCAATATAATTTTGACTGTAATTATTACTAATTTTCATTATTATCATTATTATCATATTTGAGGTAAAATACTTTATTTACATTAAATAAGTTTTGATATAAAGATTTCTATGTTTATTGAAACTTAAAAATTTGTATTAATGAAAAAAAAAAAACTAAGGCCAATACTTCCACCAAGAAATCAAAAGAGAAAGGGGGCCATGGATAAAAGAGGTTGAGACGTCTCATTCTGATCCTCTCCACCATATTCTCTCCTTGTATAAATCCAGAATAAGGTCTTTCCAAAATGACTACACACTGATAGATCACGCGCTTTTCTATTTTTAAAGAGCGGTTCTATGAAAGCACACAGTTGTCTATAAATTTCAGATGTCTCTAGAACTGCTTTTCTGATAAATAATCTCAACTCTGTTAAAATTCTTGTTTTATCTATTTAACGAAGGATATAATGAATGTAATGAATGTGATTGTGAAGGGTCACAGAGAAACATTCTATTTTCGAAACTCATTATTTTTGAAAGACAAATACACTAGCTTAAAATAGTTCAATTCATGTGTTAATGCATTAGATTAACTTAAAACATAGAAACGATTGCAATATTAAAAATAAAAAAATATCAAATCATTTTAAAACTTTTATTAATAGATTTTTTTCGGTTTATTATTTAATGTACAAAATTTAGTTTAAAAGAATTATACAGTGATTACTTGAGATACAAATGCTCATACGAACTTTTTAAGATACGACGAAAACATTGTATAGATTTACAAATTTAGGTGGGACAAATAATATGAAATTCAAGGATCAACGTTTAAAAAATGATAAATCGTGAGACGCCATCGGTAGATGGCTGTGAGCTCCTTCTGTTATTAATATTTTTTTATTGTTAGGGATTAATGAAAAAAACTGAAAAATGAAGATGAAAGCTTGGAAATTCATTTTTGGTTTATCTTAGCCTTTTATGTCTCTTGTGGACGTGGTAGCCTAGCTGTTTTTCTTCCAACTTCAGGCATGCATACCGTTCGCCATTAGCACTCGCTCAGCTGATGAGCACAACTCAAATTTCTATTGTTTTTATCAACATTTATTATTTCAATATATACTTATTGATTTTTATACCCTCTAATTGCTGTACAGAATATGGTTTTTCGCTATACACTCGAAAGATTGCACATTTTTGTCCGAGCATAAAATACTTAAGATAAATAACAAAACCTATTACAAAGGAAAGGAATTAATGCATCTTTATACCAAATTCATTTCTAATGTTTTTTTCTACTTAATTATTTTCTAAAGCTTTTCTCTGAGGTAAATTAGGGAGACTATTTTACAGGTTGGCATTACCATACTTATACAAAATTTAGTGGTCTGAATCATTTTATTTTTAAATAACGATTGTAATTCTATTTTTTTTAAAGAGCTAAGGAATATGAGGTCTTATACTGGCAGAATTATCTGATTTTAATGCGTACACAGATAAGTTAATTTTAAGTATAATTTTAGTATAATTTAGAACGGATTATTTCGGTTTCCTTTTATCGAAATGGAGTAATTGCTTTTAGATACGACGGCGGTCATGGAACGAACCAAATTTGTATTTCAAAGTATCACTGAATTTGATAAACGAAAAGAATGCTATATCTAAAAGTTAGATTTATTAAATCTATATATTTATTAAAAAAAATAAGATCGTTGGATTTTTAAGGGACCTTACATCTTATAGCTCTTTAGCAAAGGAAATAACAATAGTTTTTTTTTTGATACTGTTTATACATAGAGTTTTTCAGAAAAAGATAATACAGTCATTTTTTTTTTAATTTATGTATGAAATTTCCCATTTTTATGGTACAGGCTTTCTATACGTATAGGCTACTTTAACTAGTTCATAGAAAATTTTTAGAAATTAAGTCAGTATAAGAAAGCTTACAAAACTAATTTTATATTTAAAAAAACAATAGAAAAGAATTTATAATAAAAAAGCATTAGAAAAATGAATTCATAATAAAAAAAGTATTAGAAGTGAATTTAGACGAAAAAAGCATTAGAAATAGATTTAGTATAAAAAAGCAGTAACTATTTTCCTGTAAAACAGGTTTCCTTAATTACCCTAGTGGCATTCCCCAGCCAATGGAAAACCCGACTATACTTCTTAATAATTCTTAAACCTTTTTCCTTTTTTTTTTTTTTTTTGGAACAGGCCTCCACACTAGAATTATAGAAATATTGCCAACACGATGGACGATACCAACTGGCAGATTTTTTCCCTGTGACTCTCTCCTTTTTTCCCTTCTCCGCATGTTTTGCACCTTCGATAATTATTTAATGCCGAACTCCATAGAAAAAATTCGATTTCAAGTCTGATGGGGAAGAATAGGAGGTCATACAAATGATTCATGCATAGAGTGAATGATGTATCTAAAAACAACTTTAAAAGAAAAGATGAGTACTGGAAAGAAGTCTCCTTGTTAATGCCAGATGCGGCGTCTTTGGACAGAAAAAGAAGGGTGGGACGCTGAACTGTAAAAGAAAGCAGGAGTAGAAGATGAAAAGGAGATAAAGTGTTTAGTTGAGGTCGAGAAGGTGTTTGAGTCAAGCGGTAGCAGATATTGTGGTCAAAAAAAAAAAAAGAAAAGAAAAAGAAAATGGAAGACAGGAGAAAAAATGGCTGATAGAAACCAGAATAGAACTAAGAGAAAAAGAAAGAAAGTTTTTGTGTGCAAAGGAAAGGAAATTAAATCACAATGAAAGTCACAATGATGGAATAAAGGAAACCCGAAGATGAAAGTTGGAAGAGACAAGAAAGAAAGATTCAGATGAGATTCTAATGATAAACAAATCAAATGATAATCCCCCAAAATGAGACATTAAATGCTAAACCAGAATAATGCCAATAGTTTGTTTTATACTATGACCTTTAAAATTGTCATGGCCCCAAAAGCATGATCTATCTATCTATTTATCCTATTTATCTATATAACATTTCCTCCCCTTATCCATCTATCTATCTATCTATCTATCTATCAATCTATCTATTCCGGTCTGTCTATACATCTAGTCTGGTCTATCTATCCATCCTTATATCCAGGTCTTTCTATCTATCTATCTATCTATCTATCTATCTATATATATATCTACCTATCTATATTTTCAGACTTATCTATCTAAGTATGTATTTATCTACATACATATGTATACATATTTATAACTCTCTCCCTCTCTCTCTCTCCCTCTCTCTCTCTCTCTCTCTCTCTCTCTCTCTCTCTCTCTC
>JAUZSX010330769.1:0-10000 GCA_034780655.1 Idiosepius hallami | reverse complement strand
TTTTATTTGTCTTTCTTCAGCTTCACGAATTTCCTTTCTTCGTGTGAACAGGGAGTGCATTAATATTTATTCCCATTATTTTCACCTTGGATAAATCTATTTTGGTGAACAAGACATCATTTACTAACATTTAAATAATCTCTGGAATATCCAGGGGCTAGGCCGACCGACCGGCCGGCCGGCCGTCTGCACGCCTCTGTCTCTTTTTCTAAGATTAAAAATAAACGATCTTTTTGTCATGGTTTTTGCCTCACGATTATGACTGCATTAGGCTTTCGGGCAAGACCAGGTAAAATGGCGAGTACCCGGATGGAAAGAGGGTAGGTCTAGAATTGGAAAAGGAGAAGGTGTAGCATGACCCATGGACGGAATCTACGTCGTTGAATAAAACATTAATCAAAATTCATTTACAGAAAAAATGCGACTCAAAAATCAAAAATTTTAGATGTGATACTTTTTATTTTACTTAAAAATCCACTCTTTGTGTGTGTGTGTGTGTGTATGTATGTGTGTGTGTATGTATGTGTGTGTGTGTTTGTGTGTGTGTGTGTATGTGTGTATGTGTGTGTATGTATGTGTGTGTGTATGTGTGTGTGTGTGTCATTGCACATTCCTAACAGGAATTGTTGAAAGTCCTCTCTGACGATCTATGCGTGTGCAGGCTGGATAACACTCCGCCACCTTCCTCACCCAGGTGATCTGGCCTCACTCTATTGTTGCTCGAAGATTGTTTTGGCGAAGACTGAATTTTTGTCAAAACAATCATATATTTATATATCTTTGAATTGATGACCTCTTCCGTCACATATGGTACACCATCCACCCAAAAAGGTGTGCCCTTGAGGTGATACCACCCACACTCTCCATAGTACATTACAGAGGCCACGGCTAAAAAAGGGGTGGACGTGCCGGCTGGTGGGAGAGATCTCGGCTGGAAGGTCTCGTGAAAGAAGGATTTAGAAGCAAGAGAATTGGTAATATGATTAATTTATTCTTAATTGAGTTTTAAAAGCGCAAGTAATTAAGAGATGGCGACGAGACTATGAAGGAGTCGAGATTAGAGAGCGCAAAAAAAAAGGAAAAAGAGTTAAAATAAAATTAAAGGAAAGATGAAAAACATCAATGAGAGAAAAACAGAGAAGATGAAGAGAAATAAGCGAGGAGGGGGAGGCGTGAAAAAATATTGGAGGCAAGAAGAAGATGAAGAAAAAGAAAAAGAAAATGAAAGAATGAGAATATGCCGTATACAAAATGATGATAATAATAATAATAATAATAATAAGAAGAAGAAGAAGAAGAAGAATGAAAAGATGAATAACAGAATAAGTAAAACAAGAAGAAGCAGAAAAAGAAGAACGAGGAGAACAAGAAGCAGAAGAAAAAGAGAAGAACAAAAAAAAGAAGAGAAGAATGGTGAAGATGAAGAAGAAAAAAGTTGAGAAGAAGCAAAAAAATAATAATAATAAGAAGAAAAAGAACAAGAAGAGGTGGAAGAAAATTTTAAAAAAAGAACGAAATACAAGAATAATACTATAATAATAATACTATAATGATAATACTATAATAATACAAAAAAATAAGAAGAAGAAGAAGAAAACGAAGAAGAAGAAGACGAAGAAGAAAAAGAACAAGAAGAGATGGAAGAAGAAGAGAAATGAAAGTTTAAGAAAAATAAGAACAAAAAAAGATGGAAGAAAAATTAAAAAAAAAAAACGAAATACGAGAATAAGGAAAAGCAATAAAGAAAAGAAAAAAAAGGAAATAAAGAAAAAAAAGAAGAAATAAAAAAAAAAGAGAAAATAATTATAAGAATAAGAAAAGCAAAAAGAAAGAAAAGAAAAGAAAATCCAAAAAAAAAAGAAAAAGAAAAAAAGAAAAATTATGTGAATAAGGAAATTACAAAGCTAGTAAGAGAAAACTAAGAAAAAAAGGACGCAAAAAAGTTATGAGAAAAAGGAAAAGAGAAAAAAAAAAGAAAGAAAGAAAAAATAAAGAAAAAGAAGAATTTTAAAAAAAAAAAAGAAAAAAAAGTATTATGAGAAGAAAGAAAACAGAAAAGTAGAGAATAAGACAGAATTCAGAAGAAAAAAGAAAAAGAAAAAAAAGAATTACAAGAAAAAAGAAAGAAAGAAAGAAAGAGAAAAAAGAAAAAAATTAGAAAAAAAGAAAGAAATACAAGAAAAAAGAAAGAAAGAGAGAAACATAGAGAGAAAAAGAAAAAAGAAAAAGTAGAAAAATTTAAAAAAAAAACAAATAGTTACAAAAAAAAGAAAGAAAGAAAGGAAGAGAAAAAAAGAAAAACAAAAAAAGAAATAAAAAAGAAAGAGAAAAAAGAAGAAAAATAAAAAACAAAGAATTACAAGAAAGAGAGAAAAAAAGAGAGAAAGAAAGAGAGAAAAAGAATAAAAATAAAAAAAAAATTACAAGAAAAAAGAAAGAAAGACAGAGAAAAAAAAAAGAAAAACAAAAAAAACAAAAACAAAAAAAAAGAAAGAAAAAAAGAAAGAGAAAAAGAAGAAAAAGGAATTAGAAAAAAAAAAGAAAGAAGAATCATAATAATGAGAAATCACATAAAGAGATTTTAAAGGACACGAAGAAAAAAATGAAAGAAGAAGAATTAAAGAATTATGAGAATAACGAAATTATAAAGAAAATATAAAAAAGAAAAAAAAAACAGTACGACAAAAAAAAAAACAATAAAAAAAATTATAATAAAAATGTAATTGAAACAAAAATAACTGACATTTGATGTAAAAAAAAATGATCTTAAAAACTAAAAAAAAAGCCCTAAAAATATTCCTAGTTCTATATTGGTCAGCCATTATCTTCTTTTTATAATGGTCAGCCATTATCTTCTTCATCACAATCGAACGACCAAACATAAAGACTGAAATAATTGCAAAAGATTACCAGACCAAAATCTTCATTTTCTTGTCTTCACATCTTGTCAAACTCTACAAAAGTCAACCGAGTCACTGTTTTAAAAACAATCAATAAACAATCGGAATAAACTGATCACTACGAGTTAAAATAACTCAAATGATAATAATAATAATAATAATAATAATAATAATAATAATAATGATAATGATAATAATAATAATGATAATGATAATAATAATATGAATAATAATAATGATAATAATAATGATGTTAATAAAAATAATAATAATAATAGTAATAATAACAATCATGATGATAATAATGATAATAATAATAATAATAATAATAAAGATAATATTAATAATGATTATAATGATAATAATAATGATATTAATGATAATAATAAAATAATAATGATAATAATAAAATAATAATCATAATAATAATCATAATAATAATAATAATATTGATGATAATAATAATAATGATAATAATGATAATGATAATAATAATAATATTGATAATAATAATAATAATAATAACAACAACAATAATAATAATAATAATAATAGTAATAATAATAATAATAATAATAATAATAATAAAACGTGCTAATTTGCATGTTTCATTACAATGCATAAAAAAAAGCTAAACTTAATTAAATTGAAACTGTAGCGTAGAAATATCAAGAGGTTCTACCGAAATTTGAACTCATATTGCTGGATTCAAACGAGGATCCTTGCTGTCACTTTGACTCTAGACAAGGCCACCGTAGTAAAAATGCGTAATAATGGCATTTATTTAAATGTGTTTCATGTCTTTTTCAAACATGGTTCGCCTTTATGTTTTTTTGATTTCTTTGATATCGAATAAATTTGTTCGTCTAGATTCTGAAAACTTCTCGAATAGATCCCCGAGTTTTCTAATTGCATTGCCTTCTGGATATTCCAATAATATTTTTTTTTTTTTATTATTTTGCTTGTTTGTTTTATTAACTGATTTTTCGGTGCAAAAGAACAAGATTTCGCGAAAGGGAATGAGAAGCGGATGAAAGAGATTCTTATGTCGGGGTGTAGATTGGGTTTTTGTTTTTTTTTTTTCAATTTTACATTTTGTATGTACTTTCCTTTCCTTTTCTTTTCTTTTTTTTTTTGTCTTTTACAATGCTGTTTACCTTGTGGTGAGTTAGTTTCATTTGGTTTTCATCAATTCTTTACTTATGAATATATCGATTTGTCTACATATTTGGGCGAGTTTTTTTTGTGGCTTTTTTCCCCCCTTATCTTTTCAATATTCAACTTTCTCTTTCGGTTCGTTTCTGAACACACATGTTTCCTGATTGCTTTACAGGTTATCCAAAATGTCAGAAGAATCCAGGCGATTCAGGAAACGGTCGTTGTTTTAGAATACATTGCTAAAAATATATTAGAATTTATTTCGGGAAAATCTATTCGAATCTATTTCTATAAAAAAAAATGCATTCGTATGTATTATCATTAAGATTGTTTAAAATTACCATTTTAACAATGAGTTAGAAACTACTTCTAAAAAATATATTAGAATTTATTTCTGGAAAAGCTATTAGAATTTATTTCCATAAAAATGCATTACTGTATTGTTTTGAGGCCAGGTCTCACCTAAATAGTATGATCTTAATGGATCAGTCCATTTTATTTTATACAGGGTTAGTGTAATATGAACCAATCAGAGAGCAGAATGGGTAAAATATTGTCTATAAAAACAGTCAGCCAAACTGACTTCCCGCCCCTGCTATTATTGCTTGTATCTCTGAGGACCATCAATCTTTCATATTGGATTCTACTTATAGTTGGATAATTTACCATTTTGGACTTAATTACCTATATGAATCAATCAGAAAGCAGAATGGGGGAAATATTGTCTATAAAAACAGTCAGCCAAACTGACTTCCCGCCACTGCTATTATTGCTTGTATCTCTGAGGACCATCAATCTTTCATCTTGGATTCTACTTATAGTTAGATAATTTACCATTTTGGACTTAATTACCTATATGAATCAATCAGAGAGCAGAATGGGGGAAATATTGTCTATAAAAACAGTCAGCCAAACTGACTTCCCGCCACTGCTATTATTGCTTGGATCTATTATTGCTGAGGAACTCAATATTTCATCTTGGATTTTTCCTATAGTTGGATAATCTACCATTTTAGAGTTAATTTCTTACATTGTCGGACTTTGATCATCAAACAATTTCATGTTGGATTTGTTTATATACCGATATTATCGGACTTTGATTAGATTTAACTTGCCCCATTCTTAGCAGGAATAATGGCGCCAGATTGTATTACAGCAATTAATAAAAATACGATTTTATATCCTTTTATGTTCGTCAATTGTTTTCGTTAATGATCTGGATGTTTCGCAAATATGTTTTCGAAAAAATATCTTCATACTTCTTTAAACAATTTATATTTGGTTTTGATTCGTAAAAATGAATTCTATGAGGTGAAAATTTTAAAATTGGTCGTTAAGGGTCTGTAGCTTCCACCATGTCGTAGGCTATGTTGGTTATTTGTGTCTCAATATAAATGCAGTTTACGAGAGTAATTTTTGGTTTTTAAAAAATTACGCTAGTTTAAAAAAAATATTTCGAAATAACCCCCTTAAAATAAAGATGAAAATTAACGCATAGGGAGCATCAAAGCAACTGCCATCACACAAGCAAAGCCGAGAAATACTTCTGATTTTTACTAAACTACGTTTCGGCCTGTCTCCCTCAGGCTGTCTTTAGGTGTTTGTAACATGAAGACTGCCCGAGGGAGTCTAGGCGGAAACGTAATGTAGAAACAACAAAAAACAACTAAGACGAGGACAAAAGTCCGAATAATAAAGTTAATTCCTAAATTATGAAGCCTCATCTCAAACGAAGTGTAGAAACATCAAAACCTACTAAGATGAAGACAAAAGTCCGAATAATAATGTTAATTCGTTATGTTCTGATTTTCAAAAAAATAGAAACTCCATTTCTTTAAATTTTCCCTTAAAAAATGATCTGAAAAAGATTATTTTAGTTTTTACTTGTAAAAATCTGATTGGTATTCCAGTGTTTTAGTGTTTCAGTCTTACTGCTGTGTTGACCGTATTTTTCAGCCAAGAGGACGCATTTGTTCGGTATAAAGTCTTTAAAAACAGTGTGCATCCTCTAGGCTGAAAATCTGCGATATTCAGATCAGGAGAAAAGCGGGGCACGAAAGACAGGAAGAAATCGCTGAAAGCCGGAAGTCGTACCAAGAGATTTTAGAAAACTGGTTTTAATAATATATTTGGTCAAATCCTAAATAGCTTAATTTTATGCAAACTTTAAAAAAGAAAAAAGAAGATGAAAGAGAAAGAGAAAAAGAAGGAAGAAAATAAAAAAGAAGAAGAAGAAAATGAAGAAGAAGATGAAATAGACGAAGAAGAAAAAGAATGAGAAGAAGGTGAAGAAGAAAAAGAAGAAGATGAAATAGAAGAAGAAAAAGAAGAATGAAGAAGATTTAACAGAAGAAGAAGAAGAAGAATGGAGGAGAAAAAAATAAGAAAAAGAAGGAGAAAAAGAAGAATAAAAAGATGAAATAGAAGAAGGAGATGAAGAATGGCGGAGAAGAAGAAAATGAAGGAAAAAAAGAAAAAAAAGAAGAAAAAGAATAAGAAGAAGGAAGTAGAAAAGGATGAGAACAATAACAATTGAAAAATTAAATTTACCGTGAATGAACGTCCAGAAAACGCTACCCAGTCTTTTTTACTCTACAGGGAACTACTTGAAAAAAAAAATATAAAAAGTTCTTGGTCATGGCGAAAATCCTACAAAAATAGCGGTGAAATCTCAGAACGCGATATTCTTGCAGTTACACGATTCTAATTCTATCTTTTCATGGGTAATTATTGCGTGAATGCACGGATTTTGTTAGGTTTAATTTCATATCAAAATATTCATCCTAAATCGTATCTGCACATTGGTTTACCGACAATTCCTAAACCGACGATTCAGCACCCGACTATTCATCACGGTCTATTCATTACATAGTTTTTTCATCACGTGGACAATTTATCACCCCAACATCGATAAATTTCATCACCTCAAAGAAAAAATTACATTTATTCATTTAATAATGTTAATTATGTAATTATGTTTTTATTTCGTTAAATTGTTAGCCCATTTAACAATTTGAGGGTTATTTTTACGAGAGATTATTAAAATCTATAAAGTGAATATCAGCCACTTTTTCAAACTTTTTAAAAAACAAACAATAAAAAATTATTTCAATCAATTTATTTTCTATTTTTCATATTTAGAAATCTAAAGAAATTTCTCCAAATAGTTTCATTTTATTATAACTTTATGTGAGCAAACATTGCAGGACTTGACTTTTTAAAAAAAGTCCAAGTAATGAGAAGTCCAAGTGATAAAAAAGGCTCAGATTGAGGAATTGCCAACGTGATGAAAAAACCATGTGATGGAAAGTCTAGTGATGAATAGACCTGATGAATAGTTGGGTGATGGTTCGTCGGGGGATGAAAAGGCTGTACAGTACACCCTTTTCATTAAGAATAAGTGTCTGTACATTAACATATCTGTTTGTATAGGCAGCGAAGTTGGAGTATTGGTAAAAGCTCGGGCTCTGGAATCGCAGTGCGTGAGTTCAAATCACAGTCAAAACCATTGTATTCACCTTTATCTACCTTGGACTCGTTAACTCAGAAGAACAGCTCATCTAAGTGAAGAGTAACCTTAAAAAAAAAGACCATGGGTGAGAGTACGTAAAAATGGCCTTTCGCCAAACTTAGGTTGGTGCTCACCAAGTAAATATAATATCTCTATAGGAATTTGTAATTCCATGTTTATATGGATTGATCTGTGGTTGTATTAGGGTGTTTGCCTCTGTGTGTCACTGTATATTGACTTTTCTGTCTAACGATGTGTATTTCTATGAGCGCATATACTATTTCTGTCTAACGATGTGTGTTTCTATGCGGAAATATAATGTTTCTGTCACGATATGTGTGTTTCTATGAGCGCATATACTGTTTCTGTCTAACGATGTGTGTTTCTATGAGGGAATATAATGTTTCTGTCTAGATATGTGTGTTTCTATGAGCGCATATAATGTTTCTGTCTAACGATGTGTGTTTCTAAGAGGGAATATAATGTTTCTGTTTAGATATGTGTGTTTCTTTGAGCGCATATAATGTTTCTGTCTAACGATGTGTGTTTCTATGAGCGCATGAAATGTAGAGAAATATAACCGTGTCTATTGATGAAATCAACGTTAGTCGAATTCAAAGTCTTCAGCCCGACTTTGAAATCCGATGTCAAACCCGAAAGCTTTTGAACGTCTTATCTCTACTTTTGAATAAAGATCTGTCGAAAGGTCAATAATTAAAGAAAACGAAAACAACACAGACTGAAAAATGATGAGAACAAAAGAAAAATTCGTAATCAGCTTTTCTTTACCTTATTTTTAAAATTATTTTTTGGCATAAAAAAATCTTAAAGAGAAAAAAATAATCTTCAATTCCTGGTTTGGTTAACAAAACATATCATCATCAGGGCTGTGACAAGAATATTCGTTCTATGTAAGCAGATTCTTTGCATACAGAATATTCCTTTCACAAAAAGCATATTCCTTTAAATAAGAGAATTCTTTTAACAAAAACATATTCTTATAATTAAAAAGGATATGCTTTTAACAAAAAGCATATTATTTTTAACAAAAAGGCTATTCTTTTAACTAAAAATCATTTTCTTTTTAAAAAAGAATATTCTTTTAACAAAACCCTATTCTTTTAATAAAAAGCATATTCTTTTAACAAAAAGCATATTCTTTTCAAAAAAGAATATGCTTTAAAAAAAATATTTTTTTAAAAAGAATATTCCCGAGAAAGAATTTAATATTCTTATGCATATGCTTGAAGAATATTTCCAGCATATCAAGAGAATATAAAGCCTATTTTAAAAAGAATATTGACACAGCCCTAGTCATCATCCTAGTGGTGCGTTAGGCAGCAAATTAAATTTTTTGCCGTTTCCGTTGCATACTTGTTTTTACTATATAAGTCACTAGCTTTACGCTCATCCCTAACCTGGAGGACCTGTTTAACGCATTTGAAATCAATGTTGTCTTTTATCTTGATGAGTTCATGAGCCCAATTTGCTCGAGGGAGCTATAAGTAGATAGATTGGTTTTGGCTGGGATTTGAACTCGGTTAATACGATTCCATAGTTCGAGTTTTTACCCATGCTCCACCTTGTCGACTGTAAACCACTTAAAATAGTTAAAACTCATTTGTCAAAGATAATTCCGAAAAAGGTGTTTTTTTAGCCAAGTCTCGTTAAAAAGAACTTTAATCCTCTTTTTAGTATTTTCCTTTATATAATTTTAATTTCCAAAAACAGTTTTTTTTTTTTGCTTTTGAGTCTAAAATACTCCACATATTTCGAAAAAAAAAAACCCAAAAAACTCGGGAAACACAATAAATAATTGTCTAATTAGAAAAAAATAAAAAAACAAACAAACAAACAAACACATATAAAAAAATGTCAGAAAACCACTGTAAGAGTGTTGCGGTCTGTTAGGCATAAATACATTGGCCCTTTTCTATGCCATGTGTAGAAGCTGTGCAGCAAGCAATCTGTGCATATTGCGCCATGTTTGGTAGTCCTCCACGGTCAATAGACACACATTATAATGTACAGGCAAAGTGGAGTGACCGGTGTCAGAATGCAAGTATTAGAATGTATAACAAGGACATCGTTAATGATATTATAGGGAGCCGGGTGGACCCCTTTTTTATTTCCGGACGCTCGGCCCTAGTCCTATTAACCTATAGGTCAGTTCACACTTGGATGATCACTCTTAAACATGCGCTTCCAAGTCCAACATCTTTTGAGACCGACAAATGTTAAAGGTTAAAATCTTCGATTGTTAATTGATTTTATTGTTTGTTTACCTAGAGTTCTTTAATATATATATATATATATATATATATATATATATATATATGTATATATATATCAGGTCGACCTGACGAACACATAGCGAGAAACTGACAGTTGTCGATCCCCGTTGACTCCGTGTCTACACTTAACTAGTATA
>JAUZSX010330759.1:0-11060 GCA_034780655.1 Idiosepius hallami | reverse complement strand
TGTTTCAACTTTTATGTCGATTAATTGATTTGAATATAGACCTGTCAGTTAATTTTCTGTCTCTTCTTGTTATCTATATATCTATCTATATATCTATATATCTATCTATATATATATATATATATCTATTAATATATATATATGCATGCAAAAACCACTGTATTAACCTCGCTTTCGCTAATGCCGAATGCAGGGTCGTAGGTTAATTATTGCAACTTAACTTCATTAGAAACGACCCAGAATGATTAAGGTCAGAGTGTCCCATGGGGCCAAGTGGATTGCTTGAGATGGTCGGGGCTGGTTTATACTACGGGGAATGAGAAGTGATTGGCTGTTTCAACTTTTATGTCGATTAATTGATTTGAATATAGACCTGTCAGTTAATTTTCTGTCTCTTCTTGTTATCTATCTATCTATCTATCTATCTATCTATCTATCTATCTATCTATCTATCTATCTATTAATCTATCTATCCATTTATTTTTTTATTCATCTAGAAATCAATCCATCTATCTAGGCGGGGAGAGATAATAAAGAAAAAAGTGTGTGTGTGTGTGTTTGTGTAAGAGAGAGAGAGAAAGATAGAGAGGGAGATGTGAAAAAGCGAAAGAAAGAGTTATAAAGATAGAAAAATACAGAGAAAAAGTGTATCTTGTTCTTCATGTTAATTTGTGCCAAAAAAGTGTGTGTGTATGAGAGAGATAGATAGATAGAGAGAGACAGCGAGAGAGAGAGAGAGAGAGACAGCGAGAGAGAGAGATATGTTAATTTGTGACAATATTTTCGTGGGTGCATAAGCAAAATGTATATTTTTCAACTAGAGCTACTGTTCTGGCAAGTTATATATTTCAAAAAAATAATTCATTTGTTGTTATAACGTCGAAAATACCAATATATATTAAATATCAATTCATTATTTTTTTCGGCATATTAGAAAATTAAATAAATTTTTTTTTTGTAAATTTTCTTAGAATTCAACATACTTTATCCTTGAACAAAGTTTAAATTTTAGAGGGTGCAAGATCAGTGCAAAAATATTTTTTTTTTGGAGGGGGGGAATGCAAAATCCCAGTAAAAATTTTCAGGGATGAGTGAGCAAAAATGACTGAAAAACGATGGTCTACGTATATCTATATGCATGCATGTATCTATGTATGTATTTTTAAAATGTATTCCCGTGTGTCTCTATCTGTCCTTATTAAATGGCACTTAATTTTACGTCGTAAGTTCATCTATCTTAGTAAAGTCACACTTGTAAGTAAAATGGTTCTTTTATAATACCGACTTTTACATATAAAGTCGGACTCATCATTGCCATCTGCTATAGACTGAACCATGCAAGTGGATTTACAAGATCAAATGACAGCCCAACCTAAATAACTACTAAACACCGATTACTGCTTTATAGTTCAATGCGCATGCGTAATAACGCAAAGAATTTTATTTTTTTTTTCTCAATGAGTATTACATTCTCGCCATCTTTTATGGCGGTTACTGTACAAAAGAGAGACTTATTTAAACAGTAATTTTATTAAGTTGTCCCAAAAGTTTGTAAGCACTTTCAACTTTTTCACCGAATAATAAAAAACAACATAATTTTATTATTCAAAATGAAGACTATGGTTTTCCAAGATTTCCTTTAATCTATCTGAAAGCTTTCGAACACGTGTATTACGATCTCAATTCCTATCAACTGTCTCTTGTGGACGTCCCTAGTATTTCTAAATTTTGATTTCATTTATTTATTCAATTATTTTGTGAACTATTGTCCTCATTCTGATGTTTTCCCCTCCGAAGAAGGGAAGGGAAAAATTTTGCAAAACGTGGTGAAAAACATCAACTATAAAGATGAGGACAACAGTCTGCAAAAAATAAAAATAAACAAATAAAATAAAATAAAAATCTACATGCAAGTTTTTGTTCAAAGAAAGGCGTGGTTAGGGTGAGGGCCTGATTTTGTTATGATTTACCCATCATCATTTCTAACCTTTCTTTTATTAATTGTCATTCTCTTTCTCAAAAATGCTTTATTACACATCACCCTTTCAACATTCTTATGTAAATGGGAACTCGTCGTGTAAAACAGCTGGTAAGGTGTGGGTGGCCGACCCAGGAGTGTGTAGAAAATTAAAGTATAGAAGCAGTGCGGTCAGTCCTGTGGGTCGTCCAGGCAGGCC
Organism: Idiosepius hallami; assembly: GCA_034780655.1. Taxonomy (NCBI): domain Eukaryota; kingdom Metazoa; phylum Mollusca; class Cephalopoda; family Idiosepiidae; genus Idiosepius; species Idiosepius hallami. The sequence goes on along the minus strand of JAUZSX010330759.1, from coordinate 8,883 downwards.
TTTGCTATGGGATACGAAATCTATTTGATTTTTTTTTCAAAATGGCAGTCTAAACACCGTCTGAGCAATGGTGATAAAAAGGACGGGCAAATGGCCTTGTGCCAAACTTGGGGTGCTCACCAAGTAAATATCATAAAAAGGACGGGCACCATAACTGGGAAAATGAAGAAGAAAAAAAAAGATAAAAGAAAAAGAGAAGAAAAACAAGAAGAAGAAAAATAAAAAGAACTAAAGTTGATAAAATAGATATAAAGATATAACAAAAAAAATGCTAAATAGACGAGAAAGACCATCAGCGAGAACTAAATTCAAAGGTTAAAAAGAAAGAAAAAACGTTACCTTTTTTTTGAAAGCTTATTTCATTTTTATGCCACGCCTCATTACATCAAAGGAGGATATATTCACACGCTGCTTACACACACACACACACACAAATGTTTATGGTACATACAGCGGCTCTAAAAGAAGTTCTGAGTTGTAACCTAACATTAATTATAATAATTATAGTATATATTTCCATTAAAATAAACGAGTTTTAAAAATAGTTTAATAAATTCTACTTATTAAATGTTGCATGTTTTTATATATAACTCATTTAGAATTAAATTTAAGGTTCTAAAGATGCCGTGAAAGATATTATTAGGTCTATGACATTATTCTTTTATTAGGGAATATGCTTGTCGCTTCTTTAATTATTCGGACTGTAACAAGAATATTTTTAACAAAAGTACTTTCTCATGACCATACTAGTAAGTAAAGATTTAAAAGAAATGTTTAGATCGCAAAATAATAAAGTTTGTGACAAGAATAATATCTAATAAAAACATATGATGACATCCCTAGTTATTAGCAAGCACAGTAAAAATACTATTTTAGTAAAAAAAAAAAACAAAAAAAAGAAAAGAAAGTATCACACATATCCCGGCACAATGGTATGAATAAATAGATGTTTTATAAGTTAAAATCAAAGTCAGATAAAAAAAGAACATCTCTCTTTTATGAACAAAGATGAAATGTCACTGTTGGCAGACAGTAATCGACACCAGAAAAATAATCTTTTTTTTTGTTAGCTATGAAATTTTAATATGTTTAATCGAATCAATATCTCTTGGAGAGATGGAAGAAAATTGATATTTTCATTTATAATTAATTGGCTGATTAGTCAGATAAAATTACTGATGGATTTAACTTTGGTTTCATAAGTTCATTTTTGTTTGTGCATCAAGAAAAGAAGATTCTTAAAATCAATAAATCAATAAGTGTAACAAAGTCAATTGAAAATTAACTCTCCTTTTAGAGAGACAACGAAGGTGGAGTTGTGGTAAAAACTTGGACTCTGGGCTCGTATTACACGAGTTCAGATCTCAGTCAAAACCATTACATTTACTTTCAAAAGCGGTAAAAAACTTAGACTCTGGACTCGTATTACACAAGCTTAAATTCCAGTCAAACCATTGCATTTACCTTTAACTACCTCGAGTAGATGGAGGTCATTAACCCAGAAAAGTAACTCATTTTGGTGATGAGAAATGATATTTGCAAAGAGCACGTCAAAATGACCTTGTGCATAACTTGGTTGGTACTCGATTAAGTTAATATATCCTTATCAAAAGACAAAAGTTAATTTGGTGTATTTTGGAAGGATTTTATTTATTATAAAAGTTTCGTTTAAGATAAATCCAATCCTCTTTCTTTTAGGATGTTCTTTTCCATATTTTCTTGTTTTCGACAATGAGCCTTTGTCTTGGGGTTTAGCTTTCTTATGAATTTTTCAAATGTATGAATCCCTAATTTCCCTTCAGCTATGAGTTATATACTGCATACTGTGACAATCATATTCTAAACTGAAAATTCAAATTAGAGTAAAATAATTACTTAACCGGTTCCCACTCCGAGTATTAGTTAGATGTATTCTTGTCCCTTATCTTCGTTGACTTGATGAGAGGGGGAAGACGACAGAGTTGCGGTTTGGTTGGTCGTGACAGCGTGACGTCCACGCACAATCTACTTGGCCAACATCACTTCCGACATTTTACTTGATAAAGGTTGCATTTGGCTGTTGGATTCTTAATTCTCCAACCAGCCTTGCAAACAGCCCTACGGGCATTCCTTCCAACTAGTTTAAACGTCATGCAAAACACTAACCTGGGCATTTCCAAGTGCAAGAAACGGTATCGAGTTATTCCTAAATAGTCACCCATCTTAATATTGACCATCCTGACATTGCTTAACTTCGGTTATCCGACGGGAACAGGGGTGTCCAAGGTTATAGTACTACTAGAGCAAAAATTTGTATATTAATCTGCTTTTCCGACATCCGTACGGGGTTACAAATAACGATCATCATCACATAAAGTAATTAGAGAGCAACAAATTACTTCCCTTTATATTTGGTTTTTATCAGGTAAAAACCATTAAAATCATTTTCTGTACAATTGATTTTCTAAATATCTGTTTACGGTTGTCCATTTATAATTTTAGAAAAGTTATAAAAAGATGAGGTTTTTTAATTTTTAAAGAAAACGTTCCTTTCCCTTACTTTTTTATTAGCTCTGTGTATGGAAAGAATTTTATATTTGTTTTAATATATGGTGTGTTAAAAAAATCGGCTACTATATAATTTCCATGGATTCTGCTAAACATTTAATATCAACAATCCTTGAGGACCAGATGACCTCCATTTATAAGCACTTTTAAATAAACCAAGTAATTGAGATTTGATTGATCAATTGATAAATAAGACGAAACAATTAAGAAACATATATGATCAAAAGATTGATAGATATGTGAATTGATAGATAGAAATCAAATAATGTATTCTCTATTAAGAATTCATCACAAAACGTATTATACCTATCAGATAACCACCTTTGACGGATCAAAACCTGAAATTCAAGTAAACGCAAAAGATAAATAAACATTCAATATTTTCCCGCCACAAGTTGATTTGTCAAGCGTTGTCTACATTATGGCTGATAATTTGTTGATGGCAGTCCAATATGATGCAATCAACCCCCTTTACTTATAATATGAGTCAAATTTCGATTATAAGGTTCCAATTAGTAGACTATCGATCTGACACAGAGGATTTCTGTATTGGATTTACTCATCTGGTCGATGGAGCAAAGTTTCAGGAAGATCTGGGAGATAATTTTCCGAGTGGAAGAAGGAAGATATATTAGAGGCTGTCCAAAAAGTCACCTGAAAACTGAGGATTTTTAAATAGGGGTTTAACATGCAGTTCAAATGCAAGAACTTGACCGAAATGCCCCCAATTTTCTGCTAAAATATATTATGTCAGATGAAGCCATTTTCATTAGAAAAAAAGTTTATAAAAAAAATTGTTCCCGAAATGAAAAGAGTTAAAAAGGTTGATATACCGTAAAAACAAACGAAAGCAAATCTATCGAAATAAATTGAATAACTTATATACAGACAATATTCGATTAAAAAGTAAAATTCCAACACTTTGGAACTTCTACTCGATTGGTATTCTCATACTTTGAATTTTTTCATTTCTTTAAACTCTGTAAAAACTATTGATATACTAATGGTTATTTAATTTAGTATATACCAGCTTATAATTTAAAAGGTTGATATGCCGTAAAACTAAACAAACCTATAATTTTGTTCTGCCTATTGTCAGTATAGATTAGCTGACATTAATTTCGAAACGATCTTTAGTTGGCCAGAGAGATCACATTAAAAAAACAAAAAAACTTTTGGGCAAACCTTAAAGTTTATTGATACATACAACGGTCTATCAGATTTAAATTTAGGGCTTGAAATCTTGATTTTGTAATTATTTGTTTGTAGTTGTCACTTGATTCCAAAATATAATCAACATTTTCTCCTTTTTTTCTAGGTTTAAATGAAAGATCAACACATTGGAATTAATATCCTCTCTTGGAATTTTTGTCGATGATTCATCTTTTGAAAGTCGAGAATTTTACATATTTCTAAAAGTAATGAATACTCTGAAATTAATCAAAAAATATATATCTACACACACGCACACACACATACATACAAATAGATGCTAAAGTATTGGTTACAAATAATACTAGAACACTTAAAATTAGAGTATTATCTAAAATATAATCGTTCAATAGTCCATCGTTCGGGAAGCAATAGACACGTTATTTATTTATATAAAATAATATTTCTTTATTTTATTTTTTTTACTTCAGTAGATTTATTTTCAGAATTTTATATAAAAATCTGTCATATATTTCGACATTTCAAAACACACGTCCATTTTGAGTTCAGCTGAAAATATATATATATGAAAAAAAAACCCGAATATTTCAAAACAGACGTTAACTTTAATTTTGTTTAAAAATGTTTTCTGAATAACTAAGAAAAAAGCTTAATATTTTAAACCTACATTAATTTTTTAAGTTTAGCTAAAAATATTCAAAATAGTTAAAAAAAAACAAAAACGCAATATTTCTTAAGAATATTTCTTAAAATATGTACAATGTCTATTAAAAAAAGAAATGCTCACTTAATTAATAAAAAAATATATGTATATATATACTAAAAAAGTTTAAGTCAGAACTCAAGTATGCTATTATGCAAAACCATGTATATATATTTGCATACATAATTTTAGAAAAAAAATTCTAATAATTCAAGATGACTCGTAAACAGGAACTAGATTAATAAGCCACGTAGGTTTTTCCAGTAAAAAGTATTTCTAGATATACATACGTAGTAGCCATAACTACAATTATTGCATGCCTATATCAAATTAGATATAGCTATTCATACGGATACAAATGATAAATGACTAATACTTATATGTGTAAACATAGCAAGGATATGTATATATATAAAGATTTCAGTTAGATTCTAAAAAAAATAAAAGTTTAATAATAAAACCCCATTTCGGGGTAAATCCTACAATTACGGATTAGAAAACATCAAACCTTTTAACATTCTTGTGGAGGTCTCCCTTCGGTTGAAATTGTCTAGACATTAAGAAATGTCAGAAGAAAAATTGTTCTTCCTAAAACGGTTGCCAAACATTAAGCTTTAGGATCCTCACTTGCCAAAATTACCAACTAGCCAGTCAGAGCCGTTCTATGTAATCTCTATAAAAAAAAACAACAAAAAAAACCAACACATATTAACCCTTTTGACTATAATAACCAAATAAATCTCTCAGAGTCGTTATACTAGAAGAACATATCAAAGCCAAAATATTAGTTGTCTTCTTTTGCCTTATGTTGTCAGGGCCAATATATCGGCCTCTTAGGGTCCAAAAGAGTAAGGCCGAAATATCGGTGTGTCTTCTGTTGCCTTAGATCACAAAGGCCGATATATCAGCTCTGTACGGTCTAAAGGATTAAGTTGGATTTCCTTGGAATTTATGATCGACTATTTTGGAAAAACCAACATCCCTCATTTCAAGAGAAATATTGATAGAACAAAGAGAAAAAGAGTTTTAGACTTTGCTTTGGAATAACCAATATCGGAAGAAAATGCATAGTTTTACCGTACCTCAAGGCCAAGAAGGTAAGTCTATTTTTTTAATCCTGAGGAATCTGACTTAGTAAAATGACTTAGTAGTCATTCAGATTTGTTCAATTATACAACTATATAAGGGTGGAAATATCGTATGTCTTTTCTTGCCATAGATCACCAGGGCCAATATATCGGCCTTTAGGGGCAAATGGGTTAATAAGAGAATAATGTAATTATAATACTTTTGGTAATATTAACCTTTTCGACTGTTATAGTAGAGGCCGACAGTGTCGATATATCGGCCCTTCGAATTTCAAATACTTAACAATAATTACAAATTAATTGTATTTTTTGTTTAATTTTTTTAAATGAGTTTTGTGTAAATAGATGTTTTAATCCTATCCAAAAAGGCTAGAAGATTATTTGGCCAAAACGTAGGGAGACAAGTATGTTAGGCTATATTAACCTTTGAAATCCGACTTATCAAAATTACTAAGTATTTACTCAGAGTCGTTATAATAGAGGGACATATTAAAGCCAAAATTTTAGTGTGTTTTTTTAGCCTTATGTTGTCAGGGCCGATATATCGGCATCGTAAAGTGGAAAGGCTTAATGGGGTTACAGTTACAAGACTCAACACTTCTATTTGGTCCTGGATAATCTCTTTATGAAGCTCAAAAATATGTCAGAATGTGTTGACAAGGAGACAACAGTCTACCAAGAACGGATGCTCGGGGACTTTGCACAGGTTATAAGACAGCAATTTGATTGACTAATGAAATTAACTTAATAGTGTTAACCTAAACCCTAACTTTAAAACGTAAACCTAAACCCTAACCAATCAAATTGCTGTCGTACAACCAGTGCAAAGTCCCCGAGCAAAAAAAAATTCTCCATTTGCTTGTTCTGCAAAAACGCTGGAACAGTACTATCAGCGTCTTTGCGATTTTTCAAAATGATTTTTACAATCATCTTTCAAATAAACAGACAGTAAAACGTATCCAGTGATTTTCTGAGTTCATTTTAGAAAAATTCAAAACTTGTCCTTAATCTTATATTGGGTAATGTGGTAGACTCTATTCCCCTGGATAAGCTTCGATCAAGTCGTATTGTAGACCCTAGTTGCCGTCAGATCACTGAAGTTAAGCAACGTCAAGCCTGGTGAGTGGTTAGATGAGTGACTATTTAAGAATACCAGGGCAGGTAACAAATCTGCACGTGGTGCCCTGCTACTCCCGTCGAGGGGCGGCCCTCAGTGACAAAAGATCCTTGAGATTATGTGCTACTGCCAGTGCAATACTTCTAGTATTTTATATATATATATATATATATATATATATATATATCGAAATTGTATCTAATAAGATATATGTAAATATGTGTGTGTATAGATGGGTAGATTAGGGATATTCATTTAATGCCTCTACCTAACCAATAACTTTGTTTTTTTTTGCGGAGATGGAGGTCGCCTGACCTAATTTGTTTATAGTTTTTGAATTCAGGCCAACCATCCGGGCACAGACGGTGGTTTCTAAAAAAAAAAAAGACCCCCCGAACCTTACACTTCGACCGTATTAAGCCTAATCTTTCTCTCTCTCTCTCTCTTATATATATATATATATATATACACGTATCATTTGTCTTTTTATTTCTATTGTTGTTTGTTAGTTTTTTCATTTTTTTTATAGTTCCCTTTTTTAATTTTTTTTAGTTGGCCGTTCTGAAAAGAAAAGGGCATATATAACATTGTTAATGGTATTCCTTCACAAGAGACTTTCGAAAATCTATCATTAAAAAAAACTCAGTTTCATTTCCATCGATTCTGAATCGGAAAAATGCGACGCGTGTGATAACCTTTTATTTGTACGGCATATCAACCCTTAATGTTGAAAACAATCATTTTTGACAAACGTTTTTTTTCTTCCCATTTTTTTTAAGATAATACACTATGCGCTATGTAATCTATAACTGAGGGGAATGTTGGAAATCATACCTTTCCCAACGGTATTAGCCTAAATGTAAACGTAAAAGGAAAGACTGAGATTCGAACTTCCGTGTTACGATTTGATTTGGGATTTAACGGCGTGTCAACCACTTTTGGGGTCATTTAATGCTAGAATTGTATTTTGTTTATCTTTAATTGATTCTCTTAAGTTTCTATTATGAAAGTTGGTTTAGTAGTTATTTGTTTGTTGGTTATTTTTTTGTTTGTTTTGTAAGTAGTTTATATATATATATATATAATACTTTGCTGATATTTGTTGTTTAAAGAAGTTTGAATATTTTTGCTTCTTTCAAGTATTGTAGAATTTGGTGAGGTTTTGATTTTTAAAATACTTTGTTGATATTTGTTGTTTATTGAAGTTTGAACAGTTTTGCTTCTTTCAAGTATTGTAGAATTTAGTGAGGTTTTGATTTTTTTAAATACTTCACTGATGAAGTCCGACGGCCCAAACACTGTCCCAAACGGACCTCCCCTGTAATTTTATGTATTACCGTTAAAATGTTACGACAGTAGATTTCTATTCCTTTAGAATTCAGTACATTGAAACTTTCATTAAATTAGTCTTCTAATAATTTTGACTCCTCCATTAAGCATTAGAACTGAAAGACCCCTCTCCCCAACTCCCTCTCACAATGCGACCATAACATGTCCTCGATTAAAGTTATTCCTTACGATGAGAATTGGGAGTCTCAGAACTGTCTGAGATGGAAAGTCGAAAGAGTACCAGTCACTGTAGACACTGTTTTGGTTGCTCGTGGCTGCGCGGTAGCCATGCCCGCTCACTTGGTCCACCGGGGCCTCCGCGTTGGGTGGTCACGGTCCACCTCGCTTACACCGAGGCTCAAGAGGGTTTAGACAGGTAGTGTCCACGGTGTGAGTTGCATCGAGTTCTCGGGTTCTTAATTCATCAAGATCCGCTTGTGATGCCAGGCTTTTTGTACACAATGTTAGCCTTCAACTAGATGAGAAAATCTCATTGGGTTGGCGGGGGTAGTTACTAGTCTCGCTGTAAGGATAATTCTGATATAAAAAAAAAAACTGGGTATATGAGACTCACAGACACACACAGACACACACAAATACATGGATGAAAGTGCACTGGCACAGTTCACTTGGATAAGTGGATACGCTGTTCGAATCCCAGTTTGTGATCATAATGGGACTAATTTCCTTGGGAAATGTATAAATCCGTATATTGCCTTCAGCTACGTAGCAAATAGGGCATGCTGTGTGGTTGATAAAAATATGTTCGATGAAAAGAACGTTTAAATAGATTATGATATTTACTTGGTGAGCACCCCCAAGTTTGGCACAAGGCCATTTTTACGTGCCCTTACCTGGGCTTTATCTATTCGGTGTTACCCTTCACCTAGATGAACTGCTCTCCCGAGCTAACGAGCCCCATCTGC
>JAUZSX010330748.1:0-11060 GCA_034780655.1 Idiosepius hallami | reverse complement strand
GCTGTCCAGTCCCTCAGCCAGACGGTGCTAACCGTATATATCTCACCGGGAAGTGAATAGGTGAGCAGGCAGAAAAAAAGGGGCTGACGGACGGGTATATATTATATATATTTATATCCACCCCATAACGGTACAAAAGTATACGTAATTTAAATTAATTTATGTTTTATTCAAAAGGAATCATTTGTATTAGATAACTTTCAGTGTGTCCTTATCCTTGCCTAAAGACAACATATAATTATAGGATAAGTAAGTTCAACTCAACTGGATGATTTTAGTTGATGTATTTATGCTTGTTGATTAATCTATGTATCCATTAGGAGAAACTAATGGACTGTGGTTACAATAATAATAAATATATTACTATTCTAATGGCTGTTTAAAACAAGAAGAAAGACAAGATGGGAGAATGAGAGATAAAAGCGTATAATCAGAGGTAAATTATGTAAATCTACTAGGTATCAAATGAACAAAAATTTATTTCAAATCAAATATAGAGAATATATCTACATGGTTGATCACAAGGCCAGTTTTGCATGATCATTATATCGTGAGATTTTGTAACCACTTATGCCATTCACCTACTGTTTGAATATACTGTTCTTATTCACCACAATAATTATGATAAACCTTAAAATAGACTTATTTTAAAGTGAAACATTTTGAAGATAAATATTTTGCAGGTCCATTTAGAAATTGATTATTATCAATTTAAACATCAAATGGTTACTTTTGTCAGCCCTTGATACCAAAAATACTTTTATTAAGTGTTATTCTTTCACAGCCCATTCGACTCATCAGATGGATTTTAAACTCGTGGATATTTGATAAACAAGTAGGACAATTGCGTTAAGCTATAAGAAGAAAGTTAAAATACACATCTGCTAAAATGTTAATGAAAGAATTTTAATGAAGTTTATATTCCGATAACATTGAATAAAAAAATTATCGAAACATATCATTAATTGAAAATAATATGCTGGAAATGTCGATTATTGAAAAAAAATAAGATGAAAAAAAAGAAAGAAAAAAATAATAAGCAAGTTTTTATTAATAAAATATCCTTAATCATTAAATGGAAAGTTTTGAGACATATTCTTATTAACAGGGTAGATTTAAAGATGACAGAACAAATAGGCAATAAAAAATAAATTATAGCGTCTGTGTGTTTAGTCTTATTCATATATAAAAAAAATGTAGAAATAAATAGTACAAAAGTGTGAATTTAATGAATGTCATCTTGCTGACATTAATAATTCCAGACTTATTTATTGGAATTGTAAAAATCTAATAAAGCTAATTAAAATAAGCAATAAACGTATAGTTGCAAAAAATGTATCAAATGAAACAAAGTTTTTTTTTGTTAACAAGGCTGATTTGAAAAATCTTATGTTGCATATCTTCTGATAAACAACAGACACTACTGCTGATGTTGAGCAATCTACCCACATAAATTACTAGTCGTTAATAGATACTCCGCGCATTAAGCTTTTTGATTGACACGGCATTAAATTATATCCAACCACATTCATTTTTGTGTGTTTTCTATTATCTATTATGGTTTTCAATTTAATATTTAACATTGAATTATTCTTGGTTGCTCAACACTAAGTTATGAAATGCCAACAACCATTCATTCATTGGCAGTCTCTCGTGGTCAAGTAGGACTGTCTTCCGTCTTGGTCCCTGTTGATCCTTTCGAGAGGACACCTGTGCGTGATGTATTTTAACGTGGAGAGTCTGATGCACCTGCAGTCACCACACAGGCTCTTGGCCCAGGAGAACCTAGTTCCAATGTCATGGAGAGAACCACAACGACTGGAGGCCATTATCTGGTGCACCCTCCTCCGCCTTCAGTGCCATTATGTCACTGTGAACATCATCTGCTACATCCACCGTTGAGGTCTTGGACTATTTAACCCATAGCTGGAGGTAAGATAGGGCTTCATACTTTTCCCAAGGGTTTTAGTTGACATGTTAACGTAGACAGAACAACTTAAGATTTGAATCCGCTTACTACGGTTCCGAAGTCCGATTGTCTATCCACTAAGCCACGTCGACTGACTCAATATCTGTAGAACAAAGCAATTATACAGTATATAGTTTTATAAAACCTCCAAAGGCTCATGTAAGAGGCAGCATGATTAAACATTGAAACCCTGTTGAAAATTCACAAATATTTAATTTACCATGAAACTGAAAGCTTGAATGATGTAAAGAACTGAAATATTTCGCTTCATTCAGAAAATAAGATACATGATGAATTGGGCCGTAATATTATGTTTTTATTTTAAAAATTATTCTTGTCAGAGTCTTACAACAGTGCTGACAACATACTTTTATTTAAAAATATTATTGTCACATCCTAATAGATAGGGACATTACAAGAGTACTCAATAAAAGAATATTGCCACAGCCCTAATGATGAATGATAGTCCATATAATATTGAAGTTGTGAAAACAAAACGTTAAATTTGAAATAGCATTCATTTTCAAGTCAAAACTAAGAAGTTGAAATAAATCTATATCTGAATTTATATAAAATAAACTGGACAGACGTTTAACATATAAACCAACTTATTTTTTCCACATAGAAAAACCTCCATAGCTACAACAAATTAAGTACATATAGTAGTTTTCCTAGTTAGTAATAAGCCATCCCAAATATTCACTTTTAATTCATTTCTGTAATTTCATTAATTTTGTTGTTAGAGGATTTTTAATTTGCTTCCACGGTGAAATATTTTTAATTGATATTTTTCGCAATTTGATTTTAAGCGCTTCTCCATAAACCCTGAAGTAGACTTGAAATTAGTTTTATTTCAAAATTACCATCCACGTTTTCTATTAATTAATTTAAAGTATTTTCGGAAATGATGATTCCTCGTTTTCTTTACGATATTGAAATATTTTAATTGGAAAAAAATGATGAGAGTTTGATAGTGCTTCTGCACAAGTGATAGCATTTTTGTTGCAGTTTGAATATTCTTTGAACGTTTCAGGAATGGACGACATAAAACGAAAGAAGAACGTGAATATTTGATAGTATTTATCTTAATAATAAAGCATGAATGAATTCTGAAGCTTTATTAACTATCTTAGTTAAATATTTTGCAAACAGTTTCGTACTGGGTCACTTCACAGAACCAAGAATAGAACTTCAATACAAACTGTCTCATATATATATATATGTGTTCTTTACTTGTTATATCTAAATTGAATAAAAAGCAAATTGTTTTAATAATTTAACAAATAAAAAGGAATACTTCCAATAATATATATTCATAGAAATATTATGTAACCAATGTCGAAGCAAGACATCGTATAAGCACACCTAGCTTTAAAACAATGAAGCAAAAACAAGACATGCTGAGTAAAGAGTTTGGCGGCTCTGTTGGTCTGTCTGAGTTTCTAAGTTTAATCGTTTTATGAAATGATATATTATTCTAAATTATAGTTTTGGACTGTGTTTCTTGAAGACAGAAAGGGGATCATAAATAAAGGTGGAAACCTGACAGAACACCACCGTGTTATCGTTTTATAAAATCAAAAGTATCTACAGATTTTTCAAGTAATAATATATTTCCATCACAATAAAAGAAAATTTTGATATACCAATGCACCATAACATTTGATTACTATATTATATTTACTTGGTGAGCACCAACCCAAGTTTGGTACAAAGCCATTTTTATGCGCTTTTACCTGGGCGTTTTACATTCGGTGTTACCCTTTACCTAGATGGGAGGCTCTCCCGAATTACCGAGCCCCATTTGCCCGAGGCAGCTAAAGGTGAATACAATGGTTTTGACTGGGATTTGAACTCGTGTAATACGATTCCAAAGTCCAAGTTCTTACCAATGTTCCACCTTCGCAGCCCAATTTATTACTATATGTAGCTAAATAAAACACTGGTTTAGAAAATTAGTCTACAAAAAAGCAAGGATATAAACTCCCTTATTAACTTAGAAACGGAAGGTGGTGAATAGTATCAGTGGTTGTATGACATGTGTTTGTATTGTAACTGTCTTCCTCTGCTAGACATATCGCCACTCTGCAGGAGGAAACATAAGAATCATGAAAGCCTCGTATTGTTTTTTTTTTCTTTTCATCAACAATAAAGGCTTTACCAGTCAATAAAGCTTCCTGAGTGGTTAACACTTTTGACCATAGGGGGCCGATATATCGGCCCTCGTGACATAAGGGAAAAAGAAGATGAAGATAATTTAGCTCTAATATGTTTAGCATTTAAAAATCAGAAAAAAATACTACTTATTTTGTTTTATTTATTTAATATCAATTTTATTAATTTATTTTGGGATTGGTGCTTTTTGAACGCAAAATGATTAATTACAAATAAGTAATTTGACTTCAAAAACCTCGCTGTGTTTCATTTAAAATGCTAAAAACATCACGAATTAAAAATAGAAAAATTTTAATAATTACATTAAGTGGAAATACCGACCGCATAAAAACATTCTGTTAGGATATTGAACAAGAAGAATTATTCTTCTATTTCAGATTTAAAAAAAAAAAGAGAAAAAAAAATCTCTTCAAAATGTATTTTCAAAAACATATTCAAAAAATAATAAAAGTTTTGTATTGTATTTTTTTCCATTTCATTCTCTTCTTTGTTTTTTTACTTTTACTTTTTAATTTAGATTTGTAATTGTTAGATATCAGAAATAACTTTTAATGCATAAAATCGTAAACATTTTTAACTTATAAAGGCGATTTGGCGCCAAAGTCTCTCCGAATTGAAACAATCCTTATTTTTAGAATACTGCAATAACAAGAAAATAACTTTTTAGGTGATGGGGAAGTTGAAATAACGATATCAAGCAAAACGGTTTACGAATTGAATATGGCAAATACACATACTGCTCAAAAGTAAATGTATTTATCCTTAGAAACCTGACTTTGCAATTAATTACCAACTAGTAACTCAAACGTATTCTATTAGATGACGATATAAGAGAGAAAATCTTGGTGTGTCTGTTCTCTTCTTAAGTCGTCAGAGCCGATATATCGGCGCTATCGGGTCAAAAGAGTTATACTGGGTTTCAGTTTAAAATAGATTTAACATGATCAAATGTAATTTAATTGTTTGAACCCTAAAAGGCCGATATATCGGCCCTGACGACATAAGGCAAAAGAAGACACACTAATATTTTGACCCTAATATGTTACACTAATATAACGGCTCCTGGTGACTACTTGGTAATTTTGATAAGTTAGGACTCAAAGGAATAAATAGTATAGTTGTTATTTAGTTTTAATGTTTTTTTTTCTAATTAAACCTTTGAAACTCGTCTTATCAAAATAACCAAGTAGATACTCAGAGCCGATATATTAGATGAACTTATTAGAGCCAAAATATTGGTGTGCCTTTTTGTCTTTGTGTTGTCAGGGCTGATATATCGGCTTCTTAGGATCCAAAGAAATAAAGTAATAAAATGACACATCTCTGCTTCTGACGCATACCCATCATACGAAGGGTTTTTCTATTTTTATAATATCAGCAAAGACACAAAACTTTCAGACGAGGAATGCATATGTTTATTTATTAAAAATGCAATTTTCAATCTACTTTGACTCGAACCGAATGGATTAGATACCTTATTTTTTCAAATTTTTTGTTCTGCTTTTTTTTGTTTATATAGAAAGCAAAAATAATAAAACTAATGAAGAGACACTGCTGTGCAGTGAAATTCCGTTCATGCTAACATCGCAGTATAAGTGTTTTGATTACTTTCGCCTGTTGTCAGGATTGAAGCTTAATAATTCAAACATTTTTTTTCTGTTCATTTAGCACTAAAATAAACCATTTGCTTTAATCATAGATCCACTAACGGTCAAGTCACGTTGAGACACCGGATCCTGTCAGATCACTGAAGTTAAGCAAGATCGAGCCTGTTCAGTAGTTGATGGATGACCATTAACGAATACCAAATACTGTATCTTGTGCCAGGCAGGAAAATACCCAGGTTAGTATCTTGGGGTGCTATTAAAACCCACTGGGTAGATGCACCCTAAGTCTTTGGGAAGACAGACATCTTAGAGAAGGAAAACTCTGAAGAGCTCAGCAAAGACAAAGGGAGTAAACCCTGAGAGAAAATCCAGAGTTGGAGTCCCTAAGGTGGTTCGAAACTGTAATTTGCTCGTTCCGACAGCACCTGCAGCCAACCTGGTGTTAAACTTACTGCATTACTTTCCTTTGGAGTTCTGCCGGCAAGGCCGAAAGGGGGTTATTGAGAAATGGGCATAATCAGAAACCTCCAAAAAAAACTTTGCCCAAGCCTTGCGCCCTGGAGAGGCCACTTTACTGCCACTTTTTCTTGTGGTAGAACACACATGGGTTGTGTTTCCATCGTCCCTAGAAATGGACGGATGCCACCACCATCATCATCAGATCTACTAGCTATCAAGTTGAAAGTTAAGTTACAATATTTAATTTTCTTTAGCACTTTCAACTTTTATTAATTAAAATTACCAAATTCTCACTCAGAGCCGTTTTATTAAAGGCCCATATTATAGCAAAAATATCAGCATGTCTTCTTTGCCTGATGTTGTTAGGGCCAATATATCGGACTTGTTGAAAGTAATCTCGTTTTAATTAGAAAAAATAATTGCACCAATGGAACATGATAAAAAGAAATTCAGACGAAATCCTCACTTTTTATCCATAGAAAACTTTTAGATCTTATCAAGGATATTATATTTATAATTACTTGGTCGATCATAAAACCAAGGTATGCACAAGGACATTTTATGTGCCCATCATATCCCTAGGGTTTTTATAATCAGAATTGCCCTTCACCTAAATTAGTTACTCTCCAGATTTAACGAGCCCAATCTGCCCTAGACAACTTAAGGTAAAGATAACTGTTTTGGCTATTTTTATCCATAAAAAAACTTTTCAAAAAGATCTTATCATGGATATAAATTTCTTTAATTTTTACTAAATAAGTATAGCACTTTTAAGTTTATCTTGGTACTCTGAACTGCCCCCCCAAAAAACGATTAAAATGTTTAGAGATCCAGGGACCTTAAACAACATGACCAAATCCAGCAGGATAAATATGAAATCTAAACGCATTGAATACATCGATACTTTCTCGAAGGATAAGAAAGGTTGGCCGTGTTTCAATATAGAGTTTAATCAATTAGGCTTTGTAAACTTACCTTATTTTGGAGAGAACACAGACCTCATATTACATTACACGGAGAAATATGGTACTTACCTAAAAAGAAAAAGAAAAAAAAGGATGATCAAATATATATGAAGAGATTGCCCGTCAAAAATAAAACACAGAAAAACATACATATACGAAAATACATTTTAACAAATATGATCGTAAAGGTTTTTCTTGAAATTTCAGAAGCTTTAGAGTATACATATACATAATCATACACAAATTACAGAGACTTTAAGAGTGTAGAATTATACAGATCAAATACAAATATTTTTTTCCATAAAGATAAATTATTTTAATACGAAATGAAGATTATTAAGAAGAAAAAAATCATAATTCAAATAATTTAGAAAAAAAAGAAAAATATACTATGAAATAAGACATACGGTTGCATCCAAAAACAACATAGTGCTTGCTTACCCGTGGAAATAAACTTAAAACCAATTCACAATGGATGTTTGTTTCTTCATATATGTTATAAATAGGGCTATGACAATATGCTTTTATTGAAGAATTTCCTCCTATTATTTCTAGGTATTCGGACGGTGACAAGAATATTTTTTAATAAAAGCATGTTGTCACAGTCCTATTAATAAGTATACAATGAAAAGAAATTCTATAATCGAAAAATAGTCATAAAATGATATGTATATTCTTTTTATGAAAGCATATTGTCAAAGCCCAAGTTATATATATATATATATATGAATATATATATTATCATATATACATATAAAAGTGCACATCAAAATATAGTTATATAAACACGCTCACATATGTGTGTGAGTATGCGCATATGCATCAATGCGTTTGTGGGGGTAAAATTATGGGTGAAATTTTTCTATAATTATAATTCTATTTTGTCAACTCTTAATCTTAAAATACGTTGGTTGTTACTGAAGTAGGCATATTGATGTTTTGATATTTGGAGCAAACTATTCACTCAGAGATGATGCTATATAAGAAGACCATATGAGTATCGAAATATCACTATGTATTTTTTTGTTTCATATCATCAAGGCTAAAATGTTGATGCGTTAGGGTCCAAAGGTTTAAAAAAAAGAATTAAGTTTAAGGTTACCATAATTATTTAGTTTTGCTCTGAATACTATAAAACAGTTAAAGTAAACGAATTGGATGCCAAAAGTTATTATAGAAATAGTTTTATGAGCATAATATCTTTTTATTTCTCCATCCACTTGACCTGGTGGAGAAGCAGTCGACTTCTGAATCATAATACACGAGTTCGAATCCTAGACGTCCGTTTTAGGGACACCAAGTGGAATATTGATAGAAAGCTTCAACTCTGAAATCGTATTACACAAATTCAAATCCTGGTCAAAATCACAGCGTTTCTTTATAGAGTAGCCTGTGAAGATGCAGGGCGACACTAATTACAAAAAGCCAAAAGCACATAATTAGCAAATAGAAATGGCCTTGTGCCTCTCTTGGGTTTGTGTTCGACCGAGTAAATATAATCTTTTTAATTCATTCAAAACAAATAGGTAGTTGAAAGTTTCATTACAGCGTTCTTTTTTAATATTTTACTCCCTTGGAACCTGACTTAGCAAAATGACCAACTCGTCAATCATACCCGTTCAATTAGAGAAGCATATAAAGGCCGAAATATTGGGATGTCTTCTTTTTCTTTATTTAACAAGGCTGATATATCGGCCCTTTATGGTTTAAAATGTTTACAGATATTTTATTTCATGTCTTATTTATAGGGCAGAAGACAAGACACTCAACTATATTTGATTATTAATAATTTATTTAGTTATTACTATTTTGTGCTAAAAACCACATCTGTAGACCCAAGGAAGATGGATTATATAAAAAAACCCAGTATAATTGCTTTCTTCTAAATCTTTGTCAGTCACAGGCTTTACATACATCCTTTCACCGAGTTAGCGTAGGAGGAAATTCCAATGTGTTTTCCCATAAATATTCTTAGATTCCTCAAGCGATTCGGATCAATGATATTTTCTGGCTTTGAGCCAAAGTATCATTTTATGGAAAAAGAAAATCTCTAACCTATCAAGATCTTTACGCAGATTTTGAACTTTTCTATCTGCAATGAAATAGGCAATCTAACTAAGATTCTGAAGTAAAAGAAACGTACAAAAGCAGTGTTTTCAATTAACCCTTGTTAGATTGCTGTTAGAGCAAGAACAAGGAAACATATATGTAATAACAAATTAAAACGATCTCTTTTTCTTTGGACCCTGACAAAATTACCGACTAGTTACCCAGGACCGTTCTCTCAGAGAACCCTATTAGGGACAGCATATAAGTTACACTTTTTTGACTCAGGTCAAAATGGGCCGATATATAGGTCCCTTAGGGTTGAAAGTGTTAAAATAATCAGTTTTTGCCCTTAAACCTTTGGATCATGACTTAGCAAAATCATCCACGAGTCTGTTGGAGCCATTCTATTAGAGCATTATATTAAGACCGAAATAAGTTTGTCCTTTTTTGCCTTGGGTGCCAGGACCGATATATTGACCTTTTATGATCCAAAGGCAAATTCCACTTAATATTTAAGACAATTAGTTTGAATATGTATTAAACTAATATGCAAACATTATTTTTAAAAATCGAAATAAACATAATATGCATCTGCCTTTATATATGAATTCTGGGGATGGAAATAATATTACGACTAATATTAAAATACTAATAGACAGAAAATTACTGAAATTAACTGACAGATGTTATTATATGGAAAATGTAAAATTTCAACAAGTCCCTCACCGTAAAAAAAAAGATAAATTAAAAGTCTACACTAATGAATCCAGAGAGTCTCAATGAGAATTAAAACCTTTGGAGCCTAAGAGGCCGAGATATCTGCCCTGAAAACATATGGCTAAAAAGACACACTAATATTTTGGCTTCAATATTTTCCTCTAATATAAAAACTCTGAGTGACTGCTTGATAATCTTTTATAAGTTGGAGTTCCAAGAATTAAAGACCAAAAGAATTTGCTGTCTTTTAATTCCTTTGAATCCCAACTTATCAAAATTACCAAATAGTCATTCACAGCTGTTATCGGACATAGAATAAGAATGTGGATTATTATTATTATTATTATTAATAATGGATATGAGGAGTTCAATAAACAAATTTAAGCTCAAATCTTCACGGAAAAAAATAATGAAAACTGCTGGAGGTATTAACAATAAAAAACTCGTGTAAAAGAATAATAGGGAGAAATGCTATTGGGTAATCGGAATCAATTGCAATAGTGAGAGAAAAAATTGATAGGAAATAGGCATGAATAAAAAGAACTAGAGAGAGACAGAAATACCAAGTACAAACAAGTTATGTTCATTGAAAATAATTTTTCGGAAGTAGAGCGAAACAGTCAGAGGGCGAAAAATCTAGTAGGGTAAATAAAATATGTATGCCTGTAGATAGGGAGATAAATGTATATATAGAGAGGGAGGGAGAGAGAGGGGAATGGAGGGAGAGAGAGGGGAACGGAGAGAGGGAGGGAGAGAGAGAGAAAGAAAGAGGGGGATAGAAGGAGGAAGAGAGAAAGAGAGGGAGAGATAAAGAGGGGGAGAGAAGGAGGAAGAGAGAAAGGGAGGGAGAGAGAAAGAGGGAGAGTGAGAGAGAGAGACAGGGAGATGCAGATGAATGGATAGATTGTTGATAGAAAAAATATATAGATGAATAGATAGGAAAATGATGTAAGGATAGATAGATAGATAGATAGATAGATAGATAGATAGATAGATAGTGTAAGAGTGAGAAAAATGAATAGAAAAAGATTGGGCGTCGACAGTGCTTAGAGCTGTGAGGAGCGATCTGATATAAGAAAAAAATAAAAAGCGAGAGATATAAAGCTAGTCATTTTCCTC
>JAUZSX010330738.1:0-11060 GCA_034780655.1 Idiosepius hallami | reverse complement strand
ATATATGTGTATATATAAACAAGGAAGGATAGATATTGGTCAGAGAGTGAGAAACATCTAAGTGACATAGCAGATAAATATGTCAATATGGTTGTCTTTTTTAAGATCAAGTGGTTAGATATTTGCCTGAGTGAATATTCCAATTCAAGAAATATATGCTATGAGTGTGCATGAATGGATAAAGCCAGTTTTCTATTAAAAGAAAAAGTAAGGTAAGAGTCTTATTACATGCAACAGAAATAGTCAGCCATCTTTTATTTTAAAGAGGAAAAAAAATCAAATTATTTTTCTAAAATTAAATATTGTGCATAGAGACATGGTGCACATAAATAATTTGGAAAATTGTAAATAGAAATGATTTCATTCCAAACATAATTTTAATGTTTTTAAGTTTCGTCTAGAAAAAGGTTTCTTTGTATTTATTTCTAAATTGGTCTCTAATTCGAATTAAAAGAAAACGAAAAAAAAAAAAAGGATATTTTTAAAAACATATTAAACTATTAAAACAGTAGGTTTCTTCTTTTTTACCACATATCAATCTTTGCGGTCATCTAATAGATTCTTCTGAAGAATATTTTTGAATATGTAATGAAATTTTTTGAAGAAAACAGTACTATTTAATTGATCAAACAGTTTAGGTCTGCAAAGATTGATATGCTGCAAAAAGAAGAAACTTAAACTATTTTATCAATTTTAGATGCATTTGTAAACTTTGAGATAATTATGATTTATACTTAGTCAACCCGCAAACCAAGTTGGGCACAAGGCCAGTTTAGTATGATGTTTTCATCATATTTCCGGGCCATTTATAATCAGTGTTGCTCACCCCCTGGATGAGTTACTCTCATTGAGTTGACAAAATCAATCAAGCTGTTTTTTTGTAAATAGTGTTTTTCTTACATCTAGATGAGTTACTCTCCCGAGTTAATGAGCCTCATCTGCCCAAGGCAGCTAAAAGTGAATGCAACAGTTTTGACTGTGATATGAAGTTGTATTATATAATTGTATAATACAATTCCTGAGTCCAGACTTGATATGATTATATACAAACACTTAATAAGAAATAAAAACTCCTTTGAGTTTGACAGAAAATTTTACTCTTAAAAAGTAATATATATCTTTTGTACTGAGGTCTGGTTTTAATTCTTACACAGAGGGTTAGAGGCCCCAAAATAGATTAAATTCTTCCCTGGTGGAAATTTCTAGATCTGAATCATGCAAAGCTAATTCAATTATCTGGCTCAGCCGAAATATGAAACCCTTTCTGTTATAAAAGGCCAACAAGTGTCTGACATCAATTTCGATTGTTGTTTTGAACACTTGTACTTAAAACAGATTATTATTTGACACAACAAAAGGTTTTTTTTTAAATTTTGGCCAAAACCTTTGAGCCCATGATAAGTGTTAAGGCTTAGTTGCCATACAAAAAAGACAGAAGACAGATTTTGTTTTAACTTGTGTATTTTAGCATTGGTACAGAAAATTAAGCATCATAAGTTGTGGCGTGCATTCACTGTGCCCGGACCAACCACTCCGTTTTTTAGTTAAGCGTTCCGCTATATATACACAGTGGCAGAGTCCATTTGAAGGGGCATTTCACCATAACAATAAGAGAAAAGGAAACTGACCAGCTCCATTGTTTTAGCAATCTTGAAATCAAGAGGCAAGGTTTCCTAAAGTGGGAATTACCTGGGGATGCTGCTTTGATATGGGGGAGCAGTAACGCAAGAAGGGGAAGTTGGGAGGGCAGTAACACAAAAATAAGCAGTTGGGGGAGGGAGGAATTTAAAAAATACACAATTAAGGGTAATTGTAAAAATAAAAAAAAGATTATTTAGAATAGCCCTACTTATAACAACAAAATTAAAAGAAATGGTAAAATCAAAAAATAGTCAAATAACAAGAATATTCTTCAACAAAAAGAATATCATCATAGCTATACTAATAACAACAAAATAAAAAGAAATGGTAAAGTAGAAAAATAGTCAAGTAATAACTAGAATATTCTTTAATAAAAGCATATTATCAGAGCTCTACAAATAGATATAGATTTTTTTTAAATGGTCAAATTGAAAAATAGCCAATTCTGTGACAAGAATATTCTTTAATAAAAAGCAAATTATTACAGCCCTAAAAATCAAAAATAATTTGTTTCTCAGAGTGAGGTTGCTCAAATTCAAAAGAAAGCAATTCAAGTCCTTGTTGTTCAACTTCAGAAATAATTTTTTATCATTATTTTACTGGTTCCACTTTGTTTTGATTCTATTTTCAACCAAAAAAGCTTTTCTCAAAGCAATTTTCATCCAATTATAAATTTCTCAAATTATTTCCTTGTATTGCTCGATGGAATTGCTTTGAATTGCTTTGAATCTCCTCTAATAATAATTTTGGTCTCCATTTTTTGTCATTCTAAAACTTTTTCTTTCTAAGAAAACTGGCATAATTTTTTGGAAGCTGAAAATAATTTTAGAAAACTGTGGTTCAATTGACATCCCAATGATCAATGTAGCTCTGTTTTCCAGTTCAAAACCAAATTGAATTTGTTTTATACGTCTAAATATTCCATACATCAAATCTCAAGTCTCTAGATCAAAAACTGGCAAATTGGATAAGATTTAATTTTAATTCTCTAGCTATTAATGTATTAAAAATAAAATACAGAATCATTTGATTGGTTATTCATTTCTTAATTTATAAATAGTTCTTTATCATCCTTTATATTGACTCAGTTAAAAACTTAGGACAAAGTAGAGATAAAAAAACAGTAATATTTCTATATAACATTATCAGAAAAAGACCCAAATGCTGAAATAAAGTCCTGAAGAAACTAGACTTGTAAAATATTGTTGGATTGATATTTTAGAAAACTTTTTACTCGACCATGTGATTTTATCATCCAATAGAAAGATTATTTATATTTAAGTTCAAATATAAATCAAACTAAAGGACGATATCCAAAAAATCAATATGAAATAAGATTGAAAATGAACAATTACGATTACAAAATTTTCTTAGGTAAATTCTCAGTTAAATAGACTGATATTTTGAAATTATTCTAAAGCTTTTTTATAGATATTGTTCAAACTATTGTACTCATTTTCATTTTTATTTGTTTTACAACATTTCAACTAAATTAACATTTTGTCTTCTTCAGGTATTATAAAGTTGTATTTTTTATTTTTTTTGTTGGTTCTTTTTTTGTTGTTTTTTTTTACTATCTTTTTTGAAATATCGAGTTGGTTTTATTTTTGATAAGTATAAACAGACATAGAGGGCTTTAACATGCCTAACAACAAAAAACTTATCACCCATTAAAAATAAAATTGACACTAGATGACAAAAGAAGATAGTTATAAAAAGACAACAAATAAAAACAATATGAATAACTTTATAATATCTGAAAAAGACTGAAGGTTAATTTCGTGAAATAAATAAAAATAAAGATAAGGACAATAGTCAAAACAATATCTATAAAATTGATCATGCATCAAAGGATTCCAAAAAATGATGTTTTAAATCAGTTTAAAAACGGCAATGATTGTTGTTGAGCAGGAAGACCTCTTCTCACTTGTTTGGGCTTGGATCAGTATTTCTGTTGCTATAGAGTTTTTTCACAATCTTGGAATATCCTGAGGCTCTCAGTTCTCACCCTAAGAGGTAACTCTAATTGTGGACGTTTATAGCCTCTAGTCAGTTGTATGGTGGGGCTTGGGTAGAGAAGAGGGAAGGTCTTTGAGTTAAAATGCTTAATTCAATTTACTGATCATACCACAAACTGCTGACCAGCCTAGTATGGTATCTAATACTCTTAAGTGGTCACCCATCTTAGTACTGAACAGACTGTGTTGCTTAACTTCGGTGATCTAGCGGGAACAAGTGTCTCTAACGTGACTTGACCATACTTATGACCAGACTGGTACAGTACTTGATATCCTAAGTGGTCACTCATCTTTCTACTGAACAGGCTCTACGTTGCTTAACTTCTGTGATCTAGCAGGAACAAGTGTCTCTAACGTGACTTGACCATACTTATGACCAGACTGGTACAGTACTTGATATCCTAAGTGTCACCCATCTTCTAGTGAACAGGCTCTATGTTGCTTAACTTCGGTGATCTGGTGGGAGCCAGTGTCTCCAAAGTCACTTGACTGTAAGTCTAAAATGATGGTAACTTATCAACTTTAAGAAAGTTAAAAATCCACTTATTTCTTTCAACCTTGGGTTAAATTTTGCTGCAACTGTTTAATCAGCAACATCACAATAAGCAATATTTGTTCACTAAAATAATACTGCTATTGAATGACTAGTGTTTGTTTATATTTGATTTAACAGAAAAGTCTAGACTCTGAGATCAAAAATGGGTTACAAATAAAAGCTAGATATAGACGTACGGATACACAGGCACAAATATACACATATGTAAATAAAAAATTGAAAAAGGAATGAAGTCAAAAGTAAAAGAATAAAGTAAAAAAGATTTTTATTCAATATGATTTTAAAAACAAAGATGTATAATACGATAGTCGTTCCAAAAGTAATGCCTCTTTTTTTTTTATTCAACCCAAATAGATCATAGGGGATTGCAAATTGCATTGTTATGATAACTAACTGTTGTTGGTTTTGAAAAAATGATGATGAAAGAATACAGTAATGTTTGAATAAAAATGTATTAACAAAATTACAGAAAAAGTGTGGCTTGACCAATACCTTTGCCCAACTGCTAGACAAATTCGTCACAACCTTACTTGCTGCATTCCTGTCTCTGACTCACTTGGTGAACCGGTTCTAGCTCCTGGAAGTGGCTTGTTAGATAGAAGTGACGTCATGTTATACTTCACTATTCTACGCAGTAGGGTTGCAACTAACTCCAACTCTAACTTTATGCATTTATTACCTGAAGGTTTCATCTCTATGTGGGAGTTATTAATGGTGTAAAACTCTTAAGAAATCAACACCCTGTTGTGGATGTGCGTCAGAAGAAGAGATGGGTTATTGATTTCCTCTACGCATGAAAAAATTGAACCAATCAATATTCATCGGCGCCTGTTTAAGGTTTATAAAGCTGATGTAGTTGATGTCAGCTCAGTTAGAAGAAAGATTCATCCATGTCAGAGTGGTGAAAGAAGTGTAAGTTAAAAAGCATGCTTCAGATGTGAAAATTGTCTGCTATGTTCCTTGCTGACAAAAATGCATTAAGAATAGTGGTGACTACGTGGGAATAATAAATTCTGGAGCACAAAAGGTCACTCATTTTAATGGTTGCACTCCCGTCTTGAGAGCTCTTCAAATTTGAGAAAATAACTTTAGAAATTGCTGCCAATACTTTTTGAACAACTCTCAAATGATAAAAGAGTCCAACCTCTTATTATTAATCAAAAAGAATAATATTTTGATACAACCATGCTTAGTGCCCCCACAGAACCCGCAATTGCAGTGGGGCCACAAGCTCTCTAGGGGCCGCAAGGCTTTACAGATCTTTAGTAATGTAAAAAATTATCAAAATAATTAACTGTTAGGATTATTAGAAAATCATTATTATACTTTCTGCCTATCTCTCTCTCTATATATATTTGTACATGTATGTATAGTCGAAAGCTCCAGTATGCTGAGGGGTGAAAAATGCATTTTTAAGGTAAAGGAGCCACAAGGTGCAGTCTGCGTCGGGGCTGCTAAGTGGCACTGGTGTCTTAAAATAAATGAAACCCATAATATTGCTGATAGATTTTTTGATTTAAACTCTGTTTTTAAATTTTTCAAATTTGATAGCAATTATAAATAACAATTGTTATTTTAAAACCTTATGGCTTGGAAATTAGAAGAAAAGGTGTTTTTTACGTCACAACTTATATAGACTAACTCTTATAATACGGTTCAAACACACTTCTACATTATTTAAGATGGAGAATAAAACATTTATTTCTCAAGAAATAAACATTAAAATCGAACTAAAGTCACCAAAATTTCAGTAGTCAATTGTTTTTAAATCAACATTTAATATTTTTAGTGTATTTTGATTTAGTAATAAATGGTAATCAAATTAATAGGTTTCATTTATTTTGGGACACCCTATACTGAACTCCTGTTTTTTTTTTCTGATTTTATCAAACCTTTGATAATGTCAATATTTAATGAGAAAAATAAACAGAAATGTTTAATGAGGTTTTAAATATGAAGGAAAAGTCTAAAAATGATATTCTTTTTCAAATTTTCAAAAAACTAATTGCTTTATTAAGCAATATTGATTTTTAAAGAGAGATTTAATCTTAAAAGCTTTTTATCATTGATAGGAATCAGGGAATTTAATGAAATTTGTGGAATTTATTCATAAGTTTATATTATAATCACTTGCTTTTTTGTCATTTTTTTAAACATCATTTTTGAAGCGTATGTTTGGATGAAGTTCAAAATTTTGACAGAAATGCTTTTGGAATTAATTGAAAGATTTCGACTTCAATTTTTTGGTATTAACTTAATTGCAAACTATGTTCCTCATCTTGCTAGTTTATAAGATGTTTTTCTGACTATGTTTTGGCCAAAATCACCGCAGGCCATCTTCAGGACATTGACCGCAAACTCAGATAAGAATGCGGAGTCTTGTAAAAATACAAATCAATTTTTCATTTTTCCTAAAGCATGAATCCTGGATGAAATCAGAAAAATAAACAGATCTTTTTTTAGAATTATATAAACATATTGGCAACGTTTTTTAGGATCTAATAAGCATATTTGCAACATTTTTAAAGGATGTTATAAGCATATTTGCAACATTTTTTTAAATAAGAATATTTGCAACATTTTTAATAAGCTTATTTGCGACACTTTTTTAAGGATGTATAAGCATATTTAGGAAATTTTTCAAAATATCAACTAATAAGCCTATTTACAACTTTTCTTTTAGGATAATATAAGCATATTTGCAACAAAATGTTATTCCATGGTTATTGATTTTTATCATTTACTAGAAGTATAGCCCTGCTTTGACCTAAAGCCAGGGATTGCCACTACGGTAATTAGGGAACCTTATTTTATATGTTAGCAGTTAATGCTTTTCTGTACTAAATTCATATCTAGTGCTTTTTAATACTAAATTCATTTTTAAACCTTTTCTCTAAGGTAGTTAAAGAAGCCTATTATAGTGAGGGGTAATACCATACATTTGCAAATTTTAGTGGTCTGAATCAGTATATTTTGAGGTTTTATTTTTTTGAAGAGCTCTGCATGTGAACGGGATTTTTTTTTTTAAATAACTATTGTGGTTTCATTTTCTGAAGAGCCACAGGATGTAGGGTCTCAAACAATCACGGCGATCTGGTGTTTATATCATTTTAAATAAGCTAAAACTTAAATATTATTAATATTTTATCATTATTTTTAGAAAGTTTTTTATTTAGAAAATAAGAACCATATTAGTTAATGAATTAGGCTTGAAAAAAAAATAACAATAATTTGATTATTATAAACTTAAAATTTGTCAAAATTTAAGACACCTGTTGTTTACATTTTTGTATCCATTCTTTGATCAATAGTGAACGTTGCTGGAGGGTAATGAACTCAAAAGCTCTCAAAATTCTAAACACCTGCGTATACTTGCATTTAACCTAAAAGCGTATTGGTAGTATCAAGGCTGAAAGGCCAAAATGCCAGATTCATTTTCATAGATAATCAGAAAGAAGAAATGAAAAAATAAATTCTGATGATGTATGATAGAAAATCTTTTTGGGAAAAAAAAAACAAGAATATAGTTAATGCCGACACATTTCAGAACACACCATTGTCAGGGCATATATATTATTATCATCATTATCTTTTTATATATTGTGTCCACACAAATCTTAGTTCAGACAAGGGGGCTCACAAACAGTGTTGCATGATTTAAATTTTGACAATAATCTTTTATGAATTTTTTTCTTGTCTTTTTAGTATTAAATCTGTTTCTATTTGTTTTTTCTTAAGTGTTGTTAGCGATTATATTTCATTCTTATTTTTGAGATGAGGCTTTATAATTTAGGAATTAGGAATTAACTTTATTATTTGGACTTTTGCCCTCATCTACGGTTCCGGATAAGCATTGTCAGAAGATAGCCGTTTCATAATAGTCTGAATTCCTACATTGTTAGTGAATTAGAAAATATTTTTGGCTGGAATTTGTGTGTTTATCAAATATACAAATAATTTTTCTAGTCATAATGTATTCATACTTTGTCTAGTCCATACTCAATTATCCTGTGATTTTTTTGTGAGTTTTGTTTCTCTGAAAATTGGGAGAGGTATGAATTCTTAAATAACATTTTTGTATATTTATTTTTCCTGAAAATTGGAAGATATGAACTCTTAAACAACGCTTCTAGTCATTCTGCGGTTATAACAATGCGCGTGTGAGTTGTGAGGCAAAGCTGCAGTGGGTTGCTATATTTATGTGCTTTCTGGTACTGAGTTGCTTGTGTCTTGGAGAGCGTAACGTTCTGTTGTGTGCACACCGAGATCTCTCCACTGACTGCCTTGATGTCTGTTTTGAAACTCGCGGTCAGATCTCTGCCGTAAAGCGACGTGAGTTGCTGTAACTGAGTATTTTCGTACCGTCGTAAATGTAAAGGGGTGTTGTAAGCCCGTATGCTACATGTTCATACTTTGTCTAGCCTAGACTATCCCCTTATTTTTTTGTGAGTTTTTTAAAAATTTGTTTCCTCTAAAAACTTAGGAGAGATGTGAACTTATATTTTATATCAGAACTTATGCAAGCCATGAAATGCATAATCATAGGAATTAAGGGATGGATGATGGACCCAATACTCGGACACATGTGGGTGCTGACAATTCCAGAACCATTGCTCTTACTGTTAGGCCATGTAATTTCTCATTTTCATTTACAAAAAGTTTAAAACACCCCATTCCTCCCTGCTATTGGTTAGATAAAATCCCTTTCCTAAGAACCTATTTATAAAAAGACTTGTTTTATTTAGAAAAGTGGTTCCATTATTTGATGAGTGATGATGGGGTTAAAGTAAACAAAATTGCTCTGACCCCTGATTGTTGTTGTTCTTTTCAATGCTGCTGTTGGCGGTGATGGAGAAAGGAAGTTGTTGCCACACATCAAGTCTAGATCCTTCAAACATATTTAAAAGTCGGCAAAAGACTGTGTGGGTTGGGAAATGTTGACCAGTGGTGTAGCAAGGAAGGGACGCCAGAGGGCGGTATTTTGAGGGGTTAAGAATAGATAAAAAAAAAAAATATATCAAAAAGCTAAAAAAAAAAAATCTGAAATTCTATAACTAAAATAAGTATTTATGGTTTAATTTGTTTTATATACGTAATAATGATATTGTTTCCAAAAGGATTTTTTTAAATGTATCATCAGTCCAATGAAAATAATTATTCTAAGTTGTATATAATTTGATCATTGATTGTAGTTCCATGAAAATAAATATTTTTAGGGCTTTTTGTAATTTTGAACGTTAATGGATTATCAGTTAGGCAGGGGCCGCAAGTTTAAACGACCACCCCGGGCGGCAAAAACTGTTGCTACGCTACTGGTTCAGACAATGTTGGAATGAGATGTGAATGCTTTGGCTTTAATTGAAGTTTTTAAGGCTGGAAAATGAATACCTTTTTTTTTTCTTTAACCAAAACAAAGACTGTTTTTCATTTTTTTTATTCACTACTTATATACTATCAAGTCGCATTGTAACTCATGTTATACAATTTCAAATTCTAAGCTTTTATTAATGCTCCACTTTGCTGCTTAGATAGATAGTAGGAAGCACATTAACCTAAGGTTGACAAGGAAGTTTTAGCTCTTAATATACCATTTTTATATTCCAGGCCATTTCTATGTGCTCATTTATTAGGGCTATGACCATATGCTTATATTAAAAAAATATTTCTATGTGCTCATTTATTAGGGCTATGACCATATGCTTATATTAAAAAAATATTTTTGTCTTTACTTGATTAATTTGCTATTTTACCATTTCTTTTGATTCTGTAGTTATTAGTAGGGATGTGACAATATGCTTTTATTAAAGAATATATTTCTCACAGGTCAAATAACTAGGGCTATGACAAGAATATTCTTTATTAAAAGCATATTGTAACAGCCTTACTCATTTTATCCCTAGGCTTTTGTAATCAGTGTTTCCCTTCACCTAGAACCCTAGAAATTGTTATTCTTATTTTATATAAACAAAAAATGGTAATTTGCTTTTATGTTGACTGTCTATAAATGGGCCCTGCAAGAAAAAAAATAAAGAAGAGAAAACAGATTAATCAGTAAAAAAAAAAAAGATTATTGTAAACCACTGCCATAGACTATAGAACCTTATTTAAGTTTATCAAAGGTCATCAAATTCGAATAATTCAAATCGGTTGCTAGATGTACATAGAATTGATTGATGGGAAGAAATTAAGTCAAGGATAAGCCTAGAGTTGTTAGTTGAGGGCCACATGCCATGGATTGATTACAAGATAAGAAAATCTAATCAGTCTGAGGGAAACATGGACATGAACAGACATGTTTCAGTTGGCTTAAAAGCTTGCAATTTTTTGAATCAGGGAAGAAGATTCAATAAAATGTTCACACATTAATTACAAAGTGGTTTGATGGAAAAATAAATTGGCTCAGAAATAAAAAGCGTCTTTAGTAGATTTATTTAATGGACTCTATGAATGAAGTAGAAGTCATGAAGTAATAACAAGTTCCATGGGTGGTCAAAACTGATCAAATAGACACAAAAATGATGTTATAAACAAGGGGCATTCCAAAACAAATGCCACCAATTTTTTTATATACATGGGGCATTCGAAAACTAATGCCACCCATAAATTTTTTATACAAGGCTCATTCCAAAAGTAATGCCTCCTATTTTTTTTATATATTAGGTTTGTTCTAAAAGTAATGCCTCCTACTTTTATGTACAAGAGATGTTCCAAAAGTAATGCCACTTATTTTTTTTTATATAAGGGTCATTCCAAAAGTAATGCCTCCTATTTTTTTATATATTAGGTTTGTTCTAAAAGTAATGCCTCCTACTTTTATGTACAAGAGATGTTCCAAAAGTAATGCC